>JAGVSP010004429.1:0-16553 GCA_022494985.1 Micrasema minimum
ATAACAACAACAGGTATCGCATAATTCATACGTGAAAAGTTATTTTTAATATCCAAGAAAAAACTTGAAAAGTGTAGTAGAAATAATGTATACAGTGGTGGTTTGTCATTTAAAAAACTAATAATGGGGAATTTTATACAATACAATCACTAAACCCGGCCAATAAAAATGACGCAGTACAAGACCCGTTTATGAAAATATTGATTTCAATGGGATTTTTCAAATTAATATTTCACACTATAAACTTTCGATTAATAAATTCTTTAAAAAAAAATAATTTGGTGCACCAATGCAATTTTGTATGCACGATTATGGGCAGAATTTTAAAAAAGAATGAAGGAATTTAAGTCTTCCGATAATAGGGTTGTTCCCGATAGCATTATAAATATTTAAAGTATATTTTTACAATTCCAACGATATAAAACACAATGATCAAAAATGTTGTTTTCATTTATAAATTTATGTTTTAAAAACAAGAAATCACGATTGACTTTTAACGCCCGTTATTGGCTAATGACGTCATACCCGTCCATTATAAAAGGCGGGAAATTCATTACGAAGTGAGCGCTCATATTGATGTGACGTCACACCGCATGCGCGCCAAATGGAGGATTTTGCGAGCGATTCTAAAAAGCGCTATTTCAAACCGCGCTAGAAAATTCATATGACATCGTAAAAATTAAAAAAAAATTCCTTTGATATTGTTATTTTTCAATCAATTTTTTAAAATAAAAAATAGAAAATCGGAAAGAACCCAATTCCCCAAAATTTGGATTTATCATATTTTAACGCTTATTCAACCAACAGGAAGACAACAAATCTAATACCATTGAAATCGAATCCTCACCAGACTCGTCCTGGTTTTAAGTGTAAGTAGTAAGTATGTACATATTTATATATCAGGGTGGGAGGGGTAGTCTCGATTCTCTCGTACCCTGTCCGTGCCAAGGGCCCTCGTACTCAGCCCGAGTCCCCCAGGATACACCGACTACCAACTACAGGATACCCGACACTCCGACCTCTACTCCTGTGAATAAACAAATGAATCGATCCCGTGAGTGCCAGTACGCGGTACCCCAAAACTAATAGTCCGTTATAAAAAAAAATTTTTTAGAGCCGCACATGGCTTTCAAATACAATAAAGTATTACAATTTGACATCTCAACAGAGACGAGAAGTTTGGAAGGGATTATGGATAATTCGGCGTTTACAGACTTATGACCTGTCATTGCTGGGTTAAGTGGCCACTTGATGTATTACAACATTCCCCATTTCACCTAGTATTTGATATCCATATCTGCCAATATAAATTGAAGATTCGTCTTCAGGCGTTTCCTAGTAGGTGATATAATTCGGTAAGAATCTCACTTGCAATCATAAAGGTTTCTGCTAAAATGCTTAGCAATTTTCTCAATCGATGACAGAGAGTGTTCACTTGTGAAGCGTCGCGCCATTTTACTGTATATTGACAGATATGCATATCAAATACTAGGTGAAATGGGGAATGTTGTAATACATCAAGTGGTGACTTTAACCCAGCAATGACAGGTCATAAGCCCTGTAAACGCCTAAATTATCTATAATCCCTTCTAAACTTCTCGTCTCTGTTGAGATGTCAAATTGTAATTATTAGCCGGTAATGGGTGAAATCCAGTTTTTGTCTACAAGTATTTGGACACGCTCAAAATGTTGTTTACAATAAAGTATGTTTTATTTGTATTGAAGCAATGGTTTTTAGCCATTAGTTTAGTATTTAATCGAAGATAATTGTCAATAATGTTTTTATCTTTTACATTCTAACATTATCCCTCGAAGTGCAATCAATGCAACTTTCCCTCTACAAACATATTTATATTAGCTGGTCAGAAAGGGATTTGAGATGTAACAAATAAGCAACAGATTAACAAAAAAAAAAATCGAATTCGAAAAGTTTATAACAAATTTAGCATACATACTCGAACATAATATCCTTCACAAAAATTGGGTGATGGAAAGATGGTAAGAATGTTGGCTAGATGAGCTGTTGGCCACATTTACTCACAGTTGAACAAATCAGAATTGCATGACAACTAAGAAGCACTGTTTGAACGTATATTTTTGAAGAGAAATCCAAAAAAGTATCTTGTATTCGTGACTGTTGCTAAAATATGATGACCCATTGCCAGAAATTATATTCAAAGCAGCGGATTTCACCACTTCACCCGGCGAATTTGCTTCAAAGAAGACAAAAATGGTTTAAAAACAGTAAACTCTTTAAATTTGTCTTCTATTTTGAGAGTGGATACTTTTAAATTTATTTATTTATTTATTTCAATTATTTAGAACATTACAGAAAAAATCCAATTTATTCTTAATACAATACAATAATAAATCATACATGACAATGGATAGTTATGTTAGTACAATGATAATATAAAAAAGTATTGAAAGAAAAATTAAAAGTTAGAAAGTGCTTTCCTAACGGAAGACCCACTGTCGTGAAATATGTCGACATCCGAGGTGATGCGATTAAGTAAAGATTAATAAAAGCAGTAACACGTATCCTATTTTTCAACCATTTAAAAAACGTGTTTAAAAAATTCTTTGAAAGCGGCCATGTAAAAGCGCGTCAAGTGTTATTTTACATTCAACTAATAATGGATAATTTTTCATTAATATAATAATAAAGTTAATTGAATGCAATGTTGATGGATGTTTTTACCACCGTCACGTACAAATGTTACGTTGTAAAATTTCGTATCAATTTTAGCGGTTGCAATGGCTTATAGACGCTGGAACACCGTGTACAACCTTCTCCTTATATTTACCAAACAGCGAATAACTTTCATGTTTATTGTTACACTGGTATATGTATCGTATACATCCATCATCCCTGAATAAATCTACCCCCACGCATACCTTAACGTTAAATGTACGTAGACTTACAACTACACCTACGTACACATTGGGTACCAATTGTAATCATTTCGCTTAGCTTTGCCAAAAGGAAAATCAGGATCAGAACTCTGAATCTCTGGAATGACCAGTACGGAAATGAACCCACTGGTATAAATAACGTGATATAACTAATATGTCCGTTTGGAACAAAATCGAATTAAATAATTTTGGTAACAAATTACATACAAAGGTAAATTTGCTTCTGTATGTCAAAATCTAGACCTGTTTTCTACGTGAACATTTTTTTGCCATAAAAACTTTATCTTGTTCTATAAAAGCTTTCTAACTTTCAACTACCTAACGTTAATATTTTTACACATGGAAAAAGTTGATTTCGCTGTCGTTTTATGTCTTTTTGACAAAAGAATTTACCCTCTACTGCCTTTATTTCACACAAAGGGAAACCATAGTTTAATTTGGTATAAGAATATCGTGGGAATACGTGAAACATCCATACAGTGCTTTTTAATTCATTTTTAGGGTTAAAAAAAATTTGCGTAAGTAATTTGAACTGCGTAAATTGGACTAAATTGAAAAAATGGCTGTCTTAAATATTGTGTAGAAGAAATAAGGGATTGAGCTGAATAATCTCAGTAATCTCAATAATCTGAAAAATCTCATTTTTATGTTTTATCTAACGCTCATATCTTATCCTTTATGCTTATGTTTTATTATTTTGAATAATATTAATAGTAGAGTTCTCTTTACTTTGTTAATATTTCAAACCAATTTCTTCGCCTTGCGCTTAACTTATGTTTATCTAATGCTCACATCTTGTCTTTTATGCGTGTGTTCTTATTTTTAATTAGCTTTGGTACTGATATTAATATTTGTCTTGGCGTGTATAAATAAATAAATAAATAAGTTTGACACTTTTAAAATAGGTAAACTATAAATATAAAATCACATGAAAATTATTATTTTTAAATAAAGGTGAGAGAGGTTAAAATTACTGTTGTTATTACTTTTTGTTACAATTAGTTGTTGATTCAAATAGTGCATGGGTTTAAAAAAAAGCGCAACGCACACGTTTAAAACGCAAAAAAATTAAAGGACGAATTTTTAATAAAATATAATTCAATAATTTGTTTCTGAAAATGCAAATTGAATTCGATATACTGTACTCAGTGATGACCAGAATTTTTTTTTTTTCCATTTCAGTTAACTTTTATAATAAATGCAGTTAACAGATTCTCGTTTTTATTCTACGATACGTACGTGAACGGTTTTGTTCGACGAATCTCCTACGGGGATGTATTATTATCAAAAGTTATTGTGCGGTTTTATCCCTCTTTTGCCAAAACTTGGTCCCCTTTCAAACCGAACATATTATTATATTATAAATGTTCTGTTTTTTAACAAAGGACGCGTGTTTTTCACGCTAAGCACAATACTTTGATTGTTATATAAATATGTAACGAAGGCTTTGTGTTGTGACAATGTTACAAAGTGACAAAACGGCTGCGCTGCGAGACAAAGGGGTGGTGACTTGTGTGTGTATTTATTTTGCTCTCCACCCAATGAAAAGCGGCAAAATTATGGGAAAATAAATACATGGAAGATTTTTATCAAAGCTACTTTTTAACAAAATTCTTTGTATATTAATTATAACTTTATTAGATTTTCTCAGATCGGAGCTGATTTTTAACACGTGTAAACTTATTGTTAACTAGGAACATTGGTTTTACTAATATGGTTTCTACAATGAATACAAATTGATTTAATTTACTTGATAAAAATGTTTTTTTGTCATTTATTAGATCCAAAATCAAACTCTTGTAAAATTACATAGATTTTAATTTAAACAAAATTAAACGCTTATATTTGAAGAACTTACTTTGTTGTTATCAATAAAGTTAGTTAGTTAACACAACTAATGAGGTATTTTTATTATTTGTTCTCCTAGCTTGTTTTAAAAACATTTTTTTAATTATCAATGGATGAATTTTAAATTAAAAAGGACACAAAAAAACGGCAAGGCGTTCTTTCTAATCCAGTAGGAATAAAAATCATAAAAAAAATTCTAATCAATAACTAACCAATCAAAAGAGAATGGAAAAACTATGCAATTTTGACATTTCCTACCAATCGTGATAATTGTATTTTTAACATAAAAGTTATATTTGTATTTTTTGTCGATTATGAAATTTCATTATAATATATAAGTATATATTTATTATGTGCGACAAACTATTTGTTGTGTATTTTAATGATTTATTTTAAGGGAAAATAATAAAATTTTACATTTTTTGAATTCCACGACCTTTGTATCAATTTTAACGGTAAACCCCTTTGGCCAGAAATCCCATTTAACCTAAATTGTAATAGAAAATAATTATAACATATTTTAAAACCACGACCACACTATCTTTTACTAAAAAGTCATCACTGTCTCTTTCGTCGGTGCAATTTTTTTCGAGATAATCTACGCCGTTAGCCACAACCAGACGTTATTAATTTCTGCGGGGAAGAGACTTTCGTACGATTAGGGAGGGAAAAAAGGACATTAGAAAAATTAATCGCAAGGAAAGGGTTAAAAACACATAAACGGGATGATACATGACTCGCGAACATTTTGAAAATGGCAGCTGTTTTGTTAGGAATTTAAGTGTATACTTAACTAACTAACTCCCCGTAGGGGTAGGCAGAGAGGAAAAAACGCCATACCACTCTGTCCTGACAGACTTCCTTTGCTTCCTCTACATTCATACATCTTCTCATGCACATACGCCGATTATTCCGACTTTTCACATGTCCACTTTCAAGTACTTGTCGTACTCGGTCAGTGCCATGTCTTTCTCGGCCTTCCTCGGCTGTACAATCACCAGGCACACTTGCATTTAAACTTCTTTTAGCCGTTCTTTCATCACTCATTCGCTCCACATGACCAAACCATCGTAAAGCCCTTTGTTAATTTTGTCGATAATGCTTATCTCAGCCTTGCACTCTGCTCTAATTTCGACATTTGTACACCTATCATACATAGTCTTACCACACATTCGCCCGTGAGATCGCATTTTCAACAGCATTCAGTGTTTAACAAACTTAAAAAAAATTGTACAACTATAAAAAAATTTTTGTAGTAGGTACAAATCTAATTTTTTTTTTTTTGCCTAGGAATATCTAGGGCAACCTTTAACACGATGTGTGCTTTCTTGAATTCCAATTTATATAGTATCTATATGTTTTATGTACAATGTTGGCATTTACAATTTATTTTACGTACATACAATTTTTTCAATCACTGAATAAATTTTTCCGACCCTACTCAACATCACGCTAGGCTAATTGAAATTCCAATCGCCCATGCGCTTTGTAGTTACAAGACAAAATGGAATTTAGTATTTTACTAAGAAATAAAATTAATTTATGTAGAATTTGACATCTCAACAGAGACGAGAAGTTTGGAAAGGGAATGTAGATATATAGGTTAAGTGGCCACTTGATGTATTACAACATTCCCCATTTCACCTAGTATTTGATATCCATATCTGCCAATATACAGTAAAAATGCGCGCGACGCTCCATATGTGAACACTCTCTTTCATCCATTGAGAAAATTGTTAAGCATTTTAGCAGAAACCTTTATGGTTGCAAGTGAGATTCTTACCGAATTATATTTGGACACACTCAAAAAGTTGTTTAAATTTTATGTCGCCTTGAAAAATTTTGTCACTTTTAGAATAATGTATGTACGTAACTAATTGTATATTACTACTTTCCCTTATCGCAAGACCTAAGGTGCAATCAGGTCACTGCATTTGGTTACACCAAGCTGCAGTGTGTCCTGGATCGGTTATGATATAGGAAAATAGTAACACATAACATGGAATTAATTAATCAAATTCATTAAGTGATTTAAGCCGAATCAATCAACGAAAAAAAATGTAGCCACATTTCTCATTCATCTGGAGAAAAAAAAAGTAGATTTTTAACAGTAACTTTTTTGAATAAATTTATGAACACTCAACTATAAATAAACACTTACAAGGGAAAGATACGGGTTCTTATTTGTTATACTGAACTGTTTTTAAACCCAAATAATAAAGCAGAAGGCATTTCGCGATGTGTTCTGGGCGTCCGACTCGGCCGGCAGCTCGAAGAAAAACTGAATAGGCGTCCCGTGGCGGAGTTAGAGGTGCGGAATCTTCGTGTCAATAGTTTACATTCATTTACTCTGGCAAGGCAGTTTAAGTGTTTATAAATCATGAGTTGTAAGGGATTCCAGGTTAAAGCATCACATAACACAAAACCTAGTGTTAAAGAGTCATAAGTTACAGGAAATAAGAGTCTATTTAGAATTTAAACATTTAATTAAAGCAGAAACCATCATAAAAACTCAAAGTCCAACGATCAAGGTATCCGATTGGATATCCAGCTCAAACTTATTAGTCTTTGTTATATCGTGGTCTGGATATTATAGAAATCTATTGATAAAAGTTTCTCAGCTGGAGTGGGTAGTTGGATGGACGAGAAGACTATATTTAACATTATTAAAGCAGTGCAGTAAGTTTGCGTGTGCAATCCTTCTTCATACAACCAGTTGCAAGATCCACTGAATAAAAGTTAATCTATTTTTTATAACAAATTTACGCATCCCTTTACATTAATATCTTTTATTTATATTTTTCTTGTCTCATCATCTTATTTATTATCTCTGACACATTGACGTAAGGGGTCAACTTACATTAGGGCTAGCTAACATTAAGAAAACACATTTCAAAACCTAAAATCTTGAATAACAAAAGTTGATATTTTTCATCCATCACCCGGTCGACCACTCGTCCCGGTGGAGATAATTCAATATTTAAAAACCCGGTGGTCAATGTTTCGTAAAACTTATTACCTTTACAAAACTTTGTACAATAAATGTATTCCGCTCGTTCAAGAAACGGTTAGCGATGAACGGAAGATTACCTTGTTACAGAATTTAAGCATATCTACATGGTGTAACTAAATTCGTAGTATAACCTGAAAAATAATTAATCTAACATCATATTTGGAGTCAAATGTGTAAGATGACTTTTTTTAACAGAACTTGAAAAAAAAATCTGATAAAAACATTCATATGTAGGTACTGCAGATTAAGTAAAATTTCATGAACTCTCATTAAAATGAGGTTTATTATTTCATTTCCTTTATGGATAGTATTAATTTGACTAAATAAATGATATTTGACAACAATTTGCAAAGATTTATCAACAAAAAAAACAACTTCGTACTCAATTTTCTCGAAAAGTATTGGTCAAATAAAAAAAAATAACAACTCTTTGAATGTGTATAAATACTTGTAGACAAATTATTGGACTCCCATGCTGGGCTAATATCAGATATTATTGCTATCCCAACAGTGACAGAGAAACTCTGGAAACGAATGTGGATTATCTAGACGTTTTCAGGGCTTATGACTTGTCATTGGCTGGGTTAAGTGGCCACTTGGTGTATTACAACATTCCCCATTCAGCCCATCATCTGATAAACATATATGACAAATTTTTGAAACTCGCGTTCGATATATACAAGTAAAAATCACTCTAAAATAAATATTTAATATTGATTCCCAGGAATCGAACCCGAAACTTCACGCAAGCGCACAACTCAAAATAATTTCTAGAATAAAAAAGTCACTTAAAAATATTTATAATTTTTTTTTTCATCCAAATAAATAA
Source organism: Micrasema minimum (assembly GCA_022494985.1). Lineage (NCBI taxonomy): Eukaryota > Metazoa > Arthropoda > Insecta > Trichoptera > Brachycentridae > Micrasema > Micrasema minimum. The sequence goes on from JAGVSP010004429.1 coordinate 8,607, forward strand.
ATAAATATGGCGTAATCTTTCAGTAGCGGTGAACTGGATAAACAAAAAGGCTAGTTAACTGTAACCCGACATAAATTCAGGAAAATTGCCCGGTGTTAATATTCTGGGTTCAAGTTAACTAGGTTTCCGACAGTTCGGTCGGCCTGGAAGGTTTCGGAGTTAGGGATGATTCTACCTCCGAGTTAATGGCACTTTAAAAATGCGGTGGATAACCCTAATTTAAAAAAAGGAATGTTAGAACCCTAATGACCCGATGTACCCTCTCAAGATACAGCCTTTAAGGGTAATGGTCGAGTTGGGGGGAAATGGACGGAAATAACGTGGGGTATAAAACATTTTACTCAACAAATAATATATGGGCAGGGGCAGTATGTAAGGAAAATTTAATGTCTATAGTCAATAATAATTTACTCATATGTACCTACCAATATTAATGCGGTGTGTGCGTGTGTAGAGAATAAAGGCTTTTTTTTCGGGGTTTGATATTTCTATTAGGTTGTTTAATTAGATGGTGTGTATGTCCGCCTCGTAGCATAGTGGTAGAACATTTGGCTACCGTGCATGAGGTCGCGGGTTCGATTTCCGTAGGGAGTCAACATGAAATATTTATTTACATGTTATTTTCAAATTAATATTTCATGTCCGATACTTGTAATTACCGGTGGTTGTAATTACTAATAAATAATGATCGGGGTAGAAACTAACATCCCTACCACTGTTAATTTGGGCCGACTCTGGTTGGTTTGGGTGATGGAAACAATGACAATTATAACACATAAGCCGAGACGGTGGTAGGGGTACAATGAAAGCATTGGTTCGCGTACATAATCGTAAATTCATCCGTATTTTTTATTACACTAACAATCTTAAAATCGCGGTTTAGCTTGTTGAAAAAATCGGTAGAGTTGGCTGGACTGAAAAAAGACTCAATAGTCTTTAAAGCAGTCTAGGGAAAGGGTGGGGCTTTCATTGTATGTCCGATACTTTGGACTGAAGCGTAAGACTGATCATCCTACCTTTGTGCAATAAAAATGATCAAGATACACTGCAGGGCCCCGTGCACAATTGGGTGCGAATCAGGGGAAAATAGTAGTAGTTTTATTTTACGATTGCAAAAATGCTCTTAAATTAAAAAAGAAAATTCAAATTACATGTTATTAGAAGTGTGTGAAATAAAATATTTAAAACGAATAAAAGGGGCACTAATTGCAATGACATTTTTTATTTTACGTAAACGAAAAACCACTTGGTTATGTCTGCCTTTTAAAGAGGGAGATATTTTACAAATAATGTATAATAATAATGAATTAATACCACTGCACAATTATTGTTCTTATATACGTTTTCATATGCCTACTTATCCGTTCTTGGTGGTCCATCTTTTATAATAAAACACATAAGGGGAATTTGATGGCAAAATATTTCCTTTTCCCGTTCATTTTTCCATGAGCTTTAGTGCTAACTACGTAGGTAGGTACTTTTACTAGAAGCTTTTTACTTACCGTAGTAAAATAATCATCAGCGTTTATCTTTATACTTTTTAATATAAAGTTACTCGCTTCTAGTTTCATGATGACCCTTTTATTTTTAAGAACTCCATTCCGACTAATTTAATACCAGAATCCTGACATTATCCTTTATATCCTGCTGCTAATAACATGTATTACGTAATACGGTATTAAAGACTTTAAAATTAAAGTAGTATTTTACATTGAACAGAGGAAAGTGGAAGAAACAAGAATGCAGATAATATTATGCAGGCACATTAGACAATCTTCGGCCAACAGCGTTTATAGAAATTGATTGAAATGTAATTGTTGTCAAGTGAAATTATGAACAACATTTTGATTGTGTCCAAAAACTGGATTTCACCTATTACGAGCTCAAATTCGATGCCACAAAATGGCGTTTATTTTTAAATACATTTTGAATATACAAGACAACAAAAATATTCCACTAACCACAGTATGGTTTTATTATTTTTATTATTATTATTATTATTTTCTTTTTTCTTTCTTTTATCAGAGCTATCGGTTTCTAAATGGGCAATTGCCTGTTCCAAGAAACCGATAGGATGCGGCAAGCTAAAAAAAAAATAATACAGTGACCTATATAATGCAAATATACACATATCATGATTAATTTCAATTCTAAGACAGTTACCTTGCGCTATAATAATTTCTTCAACATTTACAAGGATATCATCCCTCACGTAGGTGACAACTCCCCCGTTATCAGTGGATTTCTTAATAATTACTAAAAAAATATAATAAGAAACCAAAGCTAGATTTTAGTTGTTGTGCTATGTATCCGAACGATACAAACTACATATAGTAAAACATACATAGTATTATACATGTACATAGGCAATGAGAGGTGAATATTCAAAAGTACCCCATTTACTATTTGATTAAATAGATGCTCTCTGGTGGCCTTTTTTAACAATGCTATCTTATCAATGCTGATTATCTCCCTAGGTAGAGAATTGAAGATTCTGGGGATCGCAACTGGTAATGATCTTTCGCCATAGTAATTATTGAATTTAGGAATTATTAATTACTTTCCCTTATTCGCACCCGATGGTGCATAGGGCACTGCATTGGTACACCAAGTGCAGTGTATCATGATCGCGTTTCTAACTTGCCGTGAATTATAAACATTTTGGACTCTAAACAATTACAATTTGGCATCTCAACAGAGAAGAACGTCCCTGTTAAGATGTCAAATTGTAATTTTTAAAAATTGTGTTTTTTCTTTATAAATTATTGACCTACATAGTATTTTTCTGGTTTGAGAGAAAAGCGACTCAAGGATTTGTACTCCAAAGGCAGTAAATCATGATTATATAAAAATAATGCATTGCATCCTTTGAAAATAATTTTATAATCAATTAATTGTGTCTTACCAACCAACGATTCAATAACCGTTTTAATGGGGTCTTTTTTGTAAATTTAAGTACCTACATGAATTAAAAATTAGCCTTTGTTTATCTTAACAACCCTACCCTATGACTAGGGTGAACAGATTGTGCGCTACAGGACAATGGGTGTGCACACGCAGAACTCTTGTACCGGACGGCCGCTAATACCGGACACCGCACTATGGACAATGGGTGGCAGATAAAAGCGGACACTGAATGGCGAAAAGAAAGGGCATCATAAATAATAATGAAACAGGAATGAGGTTTTACAAGACGTCCCTGAAGATAGAAGAATAATGGAGTGGACTTCAATTTATGTCGCCTGCTCTGACGTGCTGGATAATAAAGTTTCCAGAAATATTGTGATAAGACATTTTTGTATGGAGAAATTAACCTTCCTTCCATAATGGCGAAATACATAGGTACACGTGTAAGCACATGAATCAATTTTCTGATATTATTTCTAATGACGTATGAAGAACTAATATAATTGGCTAAGGATTTTTATAATGCGAGTATGTATGTCTTGGTGTAGAAGTTGAAGAAAGCCTAGAAAGGCATGAGATGAACAAATGTAATAAGTGCTTGACTGTTAGTGTGATAAAAATACGGATGAATTTACGATTATGTACGCGAGCAAATGCTTTCATTGTACCCCTACCACCGTCTCGGCTTATGTATTATAATTGTCATTGTTTCCATCACCCAAACCAACCAGAGTCGGCCCAAATTAACAGTAGTAGGGATGTTCTACCCCGATCATTATTTATTAGTAATTACAACCACTGGTATCCCGCCTCGCCAGGCCCCCCTTAATCTTAAAATCTTAATCTTAATCTTAATCTTAAAATCGCGGTTTAGCTTGTTGAAAAAATCGGTAGAGTTGGCTGGACTGAAAAAAAGACTCAATAGTCTTTAAAGCAGTCTAGGGAAAGGGTGGGGCTTTCATTGTAGTGCTTGACTGTGATCAAAGTTAGATTTCCACGGCCTTCAGAATACAGATAATGATTTTCTGAGTTATTATTGCCACAAGGCAACACAAGGCCCACAAACGCACACAGATATCACATTTTCTATATACCCGAATAAAACTTTTTCACTGAGCAGCACGTCAGCTTACTAATAATTTCCGATTACACTAGCGTCCGATTGAATTAGTGAATCAATTCCTTTCCAATCTGCTGACAAATTGTAGTCATATCTTCCAGGATAATGTAGCAATAAATGTACGTGAGTAATTCTTAAGGACAATGTGACGTCGAGGATAAAGGGGCACAAAGGATCCTGCGGGACAAAGAAGGGCTAAATGGTTTCTTGTGTCCTTGTTACATATTGCTATCAGATCACTCCATTTTCACAAAGGACTTAAAGAAGTATTGATGATAATAATTATTGACGATGACATCAGTTAAGTCTGTTTTTTTAATTAAAAAATGAGCGTCAAGAGAAGTAATGTAAGGCTGGTAGTATACAATTGGTAGTTTATTGTAGGAAACGTATTTTAAAGTACCTATAATACCGTAGAAAATTGTAGCTTTCAGTAGTTTTCGCAGAAAACGTTTTTATTATCAATGGCTTTATATTTGCTTATTTACTAGGATTAATACGACGGAATGCATTGCACAAGATTTATTTTGCAGTAAAATGTCTGTCAAATCTCTTGATAGAAATTTCATCGAAAAAAAATAAGTTTCACCGTATAATATGGTAAAAAATTGTACTTTTCGTAGAAATGTTTTTTTTTTTCTCAATTAAATATCTGGACCTTCTTGATTAGTAACCCATTGTAAGAAACGTAAATACTCCACCGTATTATGTTTAAGCATATTTTTACCACTTCAGTAGGACAATTCTTAAAAATATTTTTCATACAGCAAAAAATGAGACGTACTCGTAGTAGTATATGGCCTAGCCAGCCGAAACGCCTTCGCCGGATGACAGTAGATACCAAGAGTTGCTGTGTCCATTGCCTCACCTCTGTGTTCCTTACAAAGTCAAACCACCGCACACCTAAAATTCTTCTAAGACACCTATTCTCAAAACTCAGAAGTCTGCTATCTTGGGCCCTGGTTAGGTGCCACGATTCGCAGGCATGCTTGCCTATTTTACCATGCATCAGGTTCTAGGCGTCCTGGTCGTCCACTGTTGACAATTCGTCGGCAGTTTGCGTCAGAGCTGCGGGACGTGGACTTGACTTGGGAGGATGCACGGGAGCTGGCGGCCGATCGCTTGGCCTGGAGGCAGCTTGTGGATTCTATATGCTCCACATAGGGAGCGGATATGGTATGAATGAATGAAAAAATGAGACAAAAAGATGAATGCGTCTTTAAATTAACATCTATCATTCTCATTAAATGATTATTTTGATTATAATCACTAGATATTTCAATGGAAAAAAAACATATTTTTGGAAACTCTACTTAGAGTAGTGTAGGTATGCTAATACACAAATTAAAAATATATCATAAAAAAACTTACCATACGTGGGCGAATAAATAACATTTCAGCTATGAAGCTACGTCTCCGCTTAAATCCATTTAGTTTATACTTACATAAGGTAAATTCCTAATAGGATGATGAACTTACCTAGAACAAACAGAAAACGAAGAATTAATATTTTGAAATAAATCTTGACCTCGTATTTTCTATTTTAATACTTTGCTAAATATATGCGTTTTTCTATATATATATATCTAAAAAAAACAACAAAATCTTTTTAAATTTATTTATTTTAATATAATCATCATCATCATCATCATCATCTCAGCCCGTTGAGGTCCACTGCTGGACATAGGCCTCCCCCTGCCGTCTCCACTCCTCCCAATCCTGCGCCGTCCCCATCCACTGTCTTCCAGCAGACTTCCTGATGTCGTCCACCCATCTCATCGGCGGACGTCCTTGAGGCCTCTGGTTCCTCGGTCTCCACACCAGAACGCGTTTCGTCCATCTGTCGTCCGTCATTCTGGCTATGTGACCGGCCCATTTCCACTTCGACCAATCAATTCGCTCCACCACGTCGCAGACGTTTGTCTGGCGTCGGATCCAATCGTTCCTTTTTCGGTCTCTTAATTTTATTCCAAGCATAATCCTCTCCATGCTCCTCTGTGCAACTTGCAACTTATGGGAGGATTGCTTGGTCAGAGTCATTGTTTAATATAATATATTGTGTAATATATAATAAATATCCTAATGAGTTGCCTACTGCAACTTGTCAGTAGGTGCATATACATGGAGTAACAAAACTCTAGGTACAACCCGAAAACTGGTGAATCTACATCATATTTGGAGACGAATGTGTAATATATATAAATTATGGTACTAATTTCTCTATACTGTTAATTGTTATAAAATGCATGGTGTGTTGCTAAAGAGGTCACCTGTAATGTAAGTTTTTAGGCATAGGATTTTAAATAGATAAATGATATTCATGATGCGGTACAGTGAAAGCCCCACCCTTTCCCTAGACTGTTTTAAAGACTATTGAGTCTTTTTTCAGTCTAGCCAACTTTACCGATTTTTTCAACAAGCTAAACCGCGATTTTAAGATTGTTAGTGTGATAAAAATACGGATGAATTTACGATTATGTACGCGAACAAATGTTTTCATTGTACCCCGACCACCGTCTCGGCTTATGTATTATAATTGTCATTGTTTCCATCACCCAAACCAACCAGAGTCGGCCCAAATTAACAGTGGTAGGGATGTTAGTTTCTACCCCGATCATTACTTATTAGTAATTACAACCACCCGTGTGGAGACATCCGTGCATCCGCGGTTAGGGTCTCAATGGTGGGGGGGATTAGGGAAAAGAGGGGAGGGGACAGAACGCATGTGTGCATCTCACACTATCATCCTATCATCCTATCTGGCAGACACTATTTCATACGTCCCCTCCTTATCACAATACCTATCCAAAGACCATCCTATCCTTACAAAAGACACAATACAATTGAGTTGAGGGATGGGATATAATTTGAGACCTCCACGCACGCACACACAAATAGCCCGGGACGGGCCGCCGTGCGAAGGGCACACCAAGTCCCCCCGGGGGACTACCCCACTAAGCAATTTTTTAGTTCTAGATACTTCCTTTTACGGAACGAAACGTGCACAAATGCCAGTTCAGTCCATGCCCCTTCACCAATCATCATGATGCGGTAGTATATAAGAGTCTAAATTTATAACAGAAACTATTCCAACTAGGAGAGAACCTTTATGAAGAAGAATAAGTGATACAATAAAAACGCCATTTTACTTAATTCAACTTTATATCTTTAACATTATCATACCATATCCGCTCCCTATGTGGGGCATATGGATTCCACAAACTGCCTCCAAGCCAAGCAATCGGCCGCCAATTCCCGTGCATCCAGGTCAGGCCCACGTCCCGCAGCTCTGACGCAAACTGCTCAACGCAACGATTGTCAACAGCGGACGTCCAGGACGCCGAGAACCTGATGCCTTGTAAAATACGCAGTATATCTTCATGCTTATAAAAAATCAAAGGAATGTCTTCGATCTTTAAAAAAAAATTAAGCTAACATTCTGAAGAGACAAAATAAATACCCTAAAAAGGTTTCGTGTTTCGTTCTCTCCCTTGTTACAAACACCTACAAAGGGTGTCATTTGACAAAGCCTCTTTTTACCCCTAAATAATTTATTAAATGTTGACAAATTTTGAAATTTTAAAATGTTATTTTAAAAAAATCCAAGGAGTTGATTTTGACAGATTTTTTTTTAAATATTTTTTCCCCTTTGGAATTTTGGGGTAATAAGCATTTTTTCATTACTTTATTTGTGGAAGGTTTCATCCCAACTTAATTACTAAACCCTAATGCTCTAATTTTTTTTGTTTTTTAATTTTTAGTAAAATTTTTTTTTTAAAAAAAGGAAAAAATAAAATCTTTTTGAAAAAAAGGATTATAAAAACCCCTGGGGCGAAAACGAATTTTATTATATTATTATAACAATAATTCTGTTCGCCGAGAGTTTATAATCCCAATTTTTCAAATATTTTTTTTAAATT
>JAGVSP010004430.1:0-24568 GCA_022494985.1 Micrasema minimum
CCTTTGACCAGCGACCATAACAATTTGATACTCTCTTTAGATTTACAAATATGTATGTGAATACAAAATTTATTTAGCATGACGAAAATCAGGTCAGGTGGGATATCAATCATATTTTAAAACGGACTTATTTTGTAAATTATTGTCTCTAATTTAAGACAACTAAAAAATACATTTTCAACTCATCCTAAGGAAATAATTTTGTAATAAAAAATAAACTATTTTTAATATCAATAGGAAACATGCAGTTGATACCTAATACAAACTCTGACATTAAATGTCGGTAAAAACATTATTAATCTGTAAAATAATTCGTCGGTCGTGGAGATACATAATCTATTTAATAGCTACAAAATACATATTTTACTTAAAAGCCGCCTCGTAGCATAGTGCATTTGGCTACCGTGCATGAGGTCGCGGGTTCGATTCCCCGTAAGGGTCAATTTGAAATATTTATCTACATGGGATTTTTATATTAATATTTCATGAGGACTAGTACTGAAGCGGGGGATACTTTACAAAGCGAGGTAATTTTTATAAAGACTAGTCTATTGGTAAATCCATAGTATAATAGGTTATGAAATTTATAGAGTAGGTTAAGATAGGTTGGGTTTAATTAAATAATTTAAAATCAAATAGCTATTAAAAAGCGAAATTTATACAGTAAGTTAAGATTTTTAAATCCAACCAATCACAGCTTTGCCCATTTCTATGCTGTACCTCTATAATCAGAGAGTAAAAACTTTTGTAGAATTTTGACAGCTCGACCTCGCTTTGTAAAGTATCCCCCTGAAGCGTAAGATTGATCATCCCACCTTCATGTAATAAAACTATCAAGAAACTCTGCACTTGGTGTACCAATGCTGTGCCCTATGCACCATTGGGTGCGGATATGGGAAAGAAGCAGTAGTCGTAGCATTTTACTGAAATGGATGAAAAAGTTTTTTTTTATGTTGAAGGGATATTTAAAAAATGTTGCACACCTCTGTTAAAGTGACACGGGATACGGATATAATCCACGTAAAAGTTAAAATGATGTACCTACTATCAGCGGTGGGCTGCAGGGGGCTCGGAGGGGCTCGCGCGAGCCCCTTGTTAAATTTGACTTGGGCCGGCGAGCCCCTTGTTAAATTAAGAGAAATTAATATTCTCAGATCAAACTAATGCAATTTCAGTGGATGGTTCAAATGAATTATGAAACCTCAAACTTTGTTGCCTTTTGAAATTTCTCGAGAAATATAAATATTTATTAGGGATGCGCAATAAAAAAGGCCTGCCCATTTTTTGTCTATATGTATAGTGTGCATATTAAGTATTTTTAATTTTTTTTCATTATTATGTATTAGTGTTTTGGATAGTTAGAACAAAATGATACACCTCCCCCTCCCCCTTTCCCCCTCCCATCCCACGAAACCCCCCTCCCCAACAACCTCCCCCCGCGAGCCCCTTGTTAAAAAATTGGCAGCCCACCCCTGCCTACTATACCTAACTAGAATCACTAAATGAAGGCACTAAACGTAGATTTAAATGAGTTTGTACAATAATAATAATATGAAGGTATAATTTACTCAAATAGTTGACGTTCAAATAATTAATAAAAGAAAATGAATCATAATTAGTTATGTCAAAGGAATTACCAGATAATAAAATACATAAATTTGAATACCTTTCTGTTTTTATCAGCCGTCATTTTCCACGCGGCATTGCAGTAATGCAGTATATACGCAACAGTTACGTTACTAACAACGGTTTTCGGAGAAATCATTTATATACCTATCTCTTTTCTGTCATTATAATTTTATTGTATTGCACAGAAAGAGAAGACCTTAAGATTATTGAGTGGGTAGATTTGGTAAAATTTTAGTACCTATTACCCACTTGGTAAAAGTTCACTAATATTAATATTTAGTTTAATATTACAAGTTAAATGTGATGACAAAAAATATTTTACTTCATTGCTGTAGGGCTAGAATATGATATCACGATAAAATATTAAAATTTACGAAACATCATTGTGTCGGGTAGGTATAAACGTCAAATGGCATCATACCGTGATTCTACTACACGCATACAGCTACACCATTTTTAGGTAATATAGAAAACACCACCTTGCTTTTAGTGCCTACTATAAGGTATCAAATTGTATGTGCTATCAGCTACCATGAATCTTTGTCATTGTGTAGCGGGCGTAACCATGTTACTTTTTATGTAGGTACATACTTAGGTACCTTCGAAAAAGAAAATTTCAGAGAAGTGGCATTCCATACATGAACTACCGTGCCTAGTGTTGCCAAGAGACAGCTAGAGACTAGAGACCCACTACGTCACCCATACATCTTAACTAGACATCTACGTCACATGTTTCAAAATGTGAGTGTATTGGCCTAAGTGCAGGAGTCTTTAGACGGTGAAATTTGATGATAAGTGGTGTTATGAAATTTTTCAGAAAATTTGTATTGAAACGCTCGCGCCCCTTCCGGTGAATTCTTTTTCGAAAATACTTAGGTACATACTATTTTTATGATATATTTATTTGTTATTTCGTATGCGATACCTTGTGCTGACTCTGAAGTGTAAGACTGATCATCTTGCCTTTATGTAACACATGATCAAAACTCACTGCACTTGATGTATCAATGCAGTGCCCTATGAACCATTGCGCATTGGATTCGGACAGGGAAAAATAGTAGTAGAGAAGTATTTTTATTAGCTAAGTAGGTACCTACCTACTACCTACCGACTTACCTAAAGTTATTTACTATCTGCACTACGATCACCGACGTATCTACATGTAGATACATCGCAGTTGTGAGTAGTGACGCGTATAATCGGTAAAATCTTTGAAATAATAATTTTCCAATAATTATCGTCGTGTAGGTACTTACGTGTAACAACTGCAATATATCTACGTAGGTACCTAAATATGTTTTGATGATCGTTGTTCTGTGCAGATGTCAATAACGCACTTTCATACTAAACATATTAGTTCATTCTGTAGGTACCTACCAGTGGCGGGGCAAGACCTACACTAACTTGATGTGGGCAAGGTATCTTTCGCGGGGCCCTCAAGTGGCGCAAGATGAATATTATAAAATAACAAACATTTGAGGTTGTAATTTTTATTTATAAAAACTTCCGAATTTTTTTAAAAGAATTAAAAAAACAGAAATTTTTGGCTTTTAGCCTTACGATGTTTTATAGTATTCAAAACATTACAAAATAATATTCTTTGATAGAAGTTTAGCAGATATGAAATGACCATGACAAAAATATGAACAAAAAAGACATAGGAAATTTATCAATGTAAAACTCTTTTATAAGTAAAGCCCAAGTGATTGGATATGCAACCAACTCAGATATTTCTCGGTTTAATGTTTCTGAAATCTACCCCCTCAAATTGGTGGGGGCAAGTGAATGGGGACTATAAAATGCTTTTTTGTTTATCAGTTGTATTGGCAGCCCTGCATTTTAATGGTTGCTAGGCAACCACCAAAAGATAAACAATAACAAATAATTTATTGCACTTTCGCATGTAAATAAAAATGTTACAACTAACCAAAAACTAGCTTATTGTTTTTTTATAAGGAGAAATAGTTTTATTGGTTTCTATTTAGACTTTAAAATGGTGCTCGTTGAAGTTTTTTCATACAACACTTCTATTAAGCTTAAAAGTACTCTGTGTTCACAAGCCACTTTATTTGTTTTCATATCAACGTTGATTGCATTGATTTCTCCACTTATTGTAGCCTACAGAAGCCGGGGTAAGATTTAGTTAAACAATTTGTACATAAATATACAGATAAATTACACTTAAAAGATGCTTGATCTTGATGCTATCAGAGTTATCAGTATTGAATTTCAGTTTGCATTAACAACACAACAATCCATCCGAAAAACTTAGACTATTTAGATGTTAAACAAAATTAAAAACAATCACCATTTCATATCTGGTCCGTATAAGAAGCTCCAAAATCTGCCTTGGAGCTTAACTAACAGCCGGCAGTTCCAGTGTAATTTCACACATGGTCCACATCTCATCTAATGTAAACTACTTATGAATCGTCAGGAGTAGAAATAGGTATTAATTGATTATATTTTCATTTCAGGATTTTGGTTGAAAAATTATGTGTACTACGAACAACCAGATGTTCACTTCAAATACCAGTACATCCTTATAGCTGAAACTGACGATATTGAACACATTATTATTTGCAATACATTATCAAATAAGACTGACTTACTAAAAAATGCGGTTGGAGAAAATTGTTATTATGTTAAGGTAATTATTTACTGTACCTATCGATCACCCTTTTTAAAATATTTTAGATAATTTGTTAAAATTATTTTCTCAGCAAATGTAGGTTTGTTTTGGTTGCAACCCAATAAAACCACATCTGTAGTACCTACTTATAAATAATTAAGAATTATAATGGATAGGGAAAAATGAGACAGGAACGAATGTAGAAAAAAATCAGAGGCCTTTGTTGAGATGTCAATTGTAATTTTACAAGTAATTGGACATTTGGACCAACTCAAAATTTTGATTAAGTATATATTTTGTAAAAAAACTATTTATTTTACTTTTAGGTCAGTGAAGAAGATTACAATAATGATAAAAAAATTGATGAAATACATTTTACAGCAAAAATAAGCAATCCTCTAGGTAAAAGTGTTCATTCTATCAAATTACTTCTATAAATGGATTATAAACTTCACGTAAGTTTTAATTATTTAATGGTTTGACCACAACTGTACTATTAAATAATGGCAAAATGTTTACTGTTTTATTTTTATTCAGGATACTTGTTTACTGCAAATGGAGAGCCTTTTGGTGGTTGAGAAATCTTTGGTTTCCCGATGTCCAAACTTTTTGTGACTGCAAACCTTGGGACATCTCAAGCATTCCCTCTTATTTGTAAATACAACCATAGAGACGTGGTATAAGCACCTAAGGATTTTAAATATTTTTTTTATGAACATTAATGAGATTATATTAAATAAAGTATTTTTTTACTAATAAGATTTTTACATCAGTAACGTCTTATTTTAATGTTCATTTTATCTGTTTGCTTCTAGTTACAGTTTTTTTTTAGTGTGTTTAATTGTGGTTTCTGAATAAAATCACTTTACAAGCCTGCCATTAGTTTAGAAAGGCCTGTTATTTTTTTTATAAATTTTGTTAAATCTTATGTGCTGTAATAATTATTTAAATTTTCAGTGTCAACACTGTTAACAGAAACATTTTACTCAGTTACACAATATGGAGTCTACAACAGAGTTAGAAGTTGCAGTTCCGTTGCTATACCTGAAAAAACGCCCATCCGTACAGACCAGGAGTTTGGCAAGAACTGAAACATTCCTGGCAACTGGTATTTATCCATTGCAGTTTTATTCTTCTGGATATTGTTCAAAATAAAGAAGTATGTGTTTACTAATCGAATTTTACCAACATGGAAATTTATACCGTGGAAAGAAAATTCTAAAGGAATATGAATAAAAAATAGTTTCATAAAACATCTTTATTTCTTTAATTATTTACAAATTTACAAAAACAATTATGACTAATAAAATTGCTTGAAAGTCTATAAACTATTACTAAAAGCTTTGTCAAAATCATTTTCGTTTTGATGAAATTAACTTATTAATCCAAAAATTGAGTAGGTAGGTATATATTAAGAACAATTTTAAGTAAAAAAAATGTTAAATCTTAGAAGAAAACCTAATAAAATTATGTAGGATGATATAATTATAATTATCTTTCGATTATTAATATCTGTAACAATGGAAGTTTTTTGATTAAATACCACTTTCAATGGAATTTTCAAATACTATTTTTTTTTTCAGTAGTTTTAATGGTTTTCATATATTTTTATGTTTCAATATGGTTAAAAAAATAAGAAACATCATATTTAGTATAAAAACATAAAAATAATGTTTATATTTAAACAATATTTACTATTCAACAATGTGACCTGTGGGAAAAAATAGAATTTACCATGCATGGTAGCTGACAATCTAAGGATATTTAAAACAAAAAAATATAATGCTTACTGGTTATACATAATAAATTATAAATAACAGGATACAGTTAAGTATCGCAAAAAGTATACTAGCCAGAAGAAATCACCAAATGTAAGTTTGATGTAAATTCAAAAGAAAATCTAATTAAATTCATTTTAATAATATAATTTACTATTAACTGATCATTGTGGTTACAATTTTTGAGGACCAACTATGTTTAACTATTGATCCTGAAAACCATTTCCACAATGATTAATTTATCTTTATTAATATATTCAATATTGAAGTTTAAATTCACTTTGTGATTTGGGAAGTTACATAAGGTAAACGCGGTGCGGGATTGACGCGGTCGGGGATATGACGCGTTTTCGAGATCCCGCAAACTCGGACCTACTAGTGACGGAAAGGTATTGGGGATTTGTGGTAATACTAACTTGTTACTTATTTTGTTTAGACATGCCTAACTACAAGTCAAAGAACCTACGGGGCTGCTGGACTGAGAATAACCTTCTTGCCGCTTTCAAGGATGTAGCAGGCGGCTCTTCAGTGAGGGGGCAGCTAAAAAACATGGGGTACCGGAAAAAACCCTACGATTTCGACTCAAAACAAAGAACAGCAATAAAGGCAAGCTCGGGCAACCTCCTGTCCTTGGCTTGGACGCAGAACAAAAAATTAGTGGTTCATGTCAAGAGACTGCAGGCTGCCGGGTACGCGCCAACAAGGGATTCACTCTGCCGAATGGCTTTTCAACCTGGCTGAGCAAATGGGCCGGGCTTCCAGCGCACATTTCAACGTAGAGAAACGCAAGGCAGGAAGGGTATGGTTTAATGCATTTCTCAAACGAAAATCCATCATTGGCAATTCGAAAAGCACAAGGAGTGTCTATAGCCCGCGCGGAGGATGGCATGATAAAGAAAGAAGTGAATGATTATTTCGCTTTGCTAAAAACAACGTTAGACTTATTGAACCTCTTGAACAAACCCGCAAATATTTACAATGTAGATGAGTCGGGTCTACAGCTGAACAACCCTCCGCAAGAAGTCATAGCAGCCAAAGGCAGCAAATCAGTTCAAGTTCGGCAGTCAAAAGAACAAGGAGAAACAGTCACAGTTGTTGCCTGTTGTAATGCAGAGGGAAGCTTTTTACCGCCCTTACGTAGTCTTCAAAGGCGTTTACAAGCAACAAGTGTGGCTCGATAATATGCCTAAACGGTTCGGAAGTGGTAATGGGTGGAAAATCAGCCTACATAAATGAAGAGCTGTTCAAGAATTGGCTGGAAAACCATTTCATCCCAAGGAAGACAGCTGATCCATGCCTATTACTACTTGATGGTCACGGGTCACACACTAACTCGCCTGACATATTAGAGAAAGCATTGGAAAATGACGTCCACTTTCTTTGCCTTCCCAGCCACACGACGCATTACTTACAGCCTCTTGATAGATCGTTTTTCAAACCATTGAAGGCCTATTATCGAAGTGCTGCTATAGAATGGGGAAATGCAAATCCTGGAAAGAAGATAGAGCGCAGGCACTTTGGCCAACTTCTACAAAAAGGCTGGTCTCAAGCTGCAACAATGTCTACGGGTTCGGCAGGCTTCCGGGCCTGCGGTGTGTTCCCATTCGCCCCCTCATCCATTCCCGATTACGCCTACTTACAAGGGGCCCCGGAGTCCAACTCTATGCAAAAAGACGACATAAGTGATGGCTTTTGAATTGGATCCTCAACCCAGCACATCCAGTTCGGGTTCACACACCCCGAAGAAAAAACCCACTGAACCCCATTCTAATAAAACCACAGAAGCGACTCCTACAAAACTCTTAGAAATCGTGTCACCAGTTCCGAAGAATGCTACTCCTGCCGTGGCGAAAAATAAACAGCATGCTCAGCTTTTTGACTACGCCTGAAAACATAGAAGCTAAAAAAGCCAAACGAGCAACCAAAATTGCAAAGCAGCAGAAGACATTCAAGACTCGAAAGCAAAAAAAAAAGAAAATCCCTTTAGAAGAAGAATTACCATCATCATCTGGAGGCGAGTGGGATGAAAATCTTCCGAGGATGAAAACTTAGATGAGGTAGATTTTCCTCGAATGTGTAGAAATTGTGTTAACGTCGACGACTACGTGTTTGGTTGAGTTTCCAGGAAAAAATAAACCATTGTATTATGTGGGTTTAGTCGTTAGCATCAATAATGATGGCGTAGAAGTTAACTTCATGAAAAAAAGGGGGAGGTACAATTCAACTTTCCATTACCGAAGACATCAGCATTGTAAAAATGGAACAAATTAAGAAAATCATGCCGAAACCTAATGTTCGTCGTGGCCACTTCAATTTTGCAGTAAAATTCCCTAACATCATGTCAGTTGTGTAGTATGTATATTATGAAATCGAATTTTATTAAAAATTTAAGCTTTTAAAAATTTGAGTTTTCATTTTTGGTTTACATGTAATTTCCCATAAGCCATATCCCCAACACCTGGTGCGTCATATTACCCCCCCCTGTCGGGGATATGACGCAAAAGTTAACTTTTTTTATTTTATAAATTTTAAGTAATTCTTATTGTAAGATTTAGTTGCAATTTATGTTGTGAGTACCTAATAGTCCTAGGTACCATAAACACCAATCATCACGTCATAATAGGTATTAGTGTTTGAGATATGGCAAAAACCCGAGTTGTGCGTCATATCCCCCGCGTTTACCTTAAATGCCCTCGTTATTTGTTATTAAAGACCTGTGAGAAAAAAAAGTTGTATCTTATTACTTAGCGAAGAATCATGAAATTATAAACTCTGCAATAATTATTTAAAAGAAATTTCTGTGCATAGTATGCCCATACTATGTAAGCTACAAAAATTAATAATCAAAAAGCATGTATTGTTATAAATAATTTCGTGATCATATTCTGTTATTTTGAAATCCTATTTGGAGGAAGATATTTATTAAATACTTCTTACATTAATTTACATCATACTCGGAAGAGGTTGTAAAAGATCAGTGGCTAATGGTTTTTTATCAACTGTCGAACGGTTGTCCTCTATAACGATGACTCTTCTTGAATAATCATTGAGCTGCACAAATAAGTAGCGATATTCAAAGTTTCCGCTCACATTCTGTAATATAAAACAACAAAAACATATTAAAAACATTTTTAAAAGAATATTATTTAGGCTTTGAAGTCTTTGTTAAAGGCGAAAGTAATAAGAATAATATGTTTATATTAGATTAATCTCATAGAAAATTCAGTTCATTTACTGCTGAAACAAAATCAACGACAAAACAAATTGATAAATATGTTGTTACCTCTTTCATGTCTAATTGAACAGTTGCTTCATTTCTTGTTCCTTTTATGTAAAACTGCATCCTTATGCAGTTTACCCCGTCACGCAAGTAGAATACGTGACTCACGCGAGTCCTACGCCTTCTCGTTGTTTCCTCTCCATATCCCTTGATTGGGGCTCCCAGGGAATCGGACACATAAGGATTCTAAAATAAATGCATAATAAAACAATATTAACAGAGGAATTAACAATAATTTTATCACAAAATATAGGTTTTAGTAATAACCGATTCTATATTATTTATTTTGAAAGAGTAGTAAAAAAACAGAAAGAAGTAAGCAGTACATTATTTTAGCTCAAAGCTGAACCAAGTTGGGGTAGAGGAATTTGAACTATCCCCAGTTCAAAAAAAATTAACGTTTGTTTAGGTTAAAAAAAAACTATCAATAAATACTTATAACATTATTCATTACGTGATCTTAATTCCATAATATTAAGGCAAGTAATTATTTATTTATATACTAAACAAGCTTAGTTTTTATTCTCATTTGTAAATGGCACGTAAATGTTTGATTTTATTTATTTCTTTTAAATAAGAAGGCAAAAACGCTACTTGAGATAAATCAAATACATAAGATTAATTTTTAAATTAATACAATTATTACAGGGTTTTAATAATTCACCTCGATACATTTCTCCAACGCTGCTGAGTAAATGCTGTTTGGACTTTTGCTAGAGAAAAGCTCTCTGAATACGTAGTAAAAGATCACTCCAGTAACACCCATTCCAACGAGAATTACTCCCATGTAAGATACAGTTTTGGTATTTTCCTTGATCTTCTCTCCCAAGGGCCGAACGTCGGTGGAGACATCTGATGATGAATTGGCTTTAGACACTGCAGATTCCTTCTTCTCGGAAAAATTTCTCACTATAAAATTGTTGGCACATATTCCAGGCCTAACAACACTTTTTATTACAAATCTATTAGAGAATTTTAATAAAGGGGCTAATTTTGATATTGTAGACATTTTTCTGTAAGTAAATCAAAAACAAATATAATTTTTTTAAGGACAAAAAAGCACAATACAATATATTGGTGATAGTTCAATATTTTAGTCAAGCATTCGTATTACCTATATATATATATATATGAAATATTTATGGATGCAAACAACAAATAGGTAAACGAAAAACGTACACTGACCCTCTTAGACAAAGCACAAAAACATAACCTAAACCAAGATAATATTGTTTTGATAAGTCAACTAATTTTCTATGTAACTAGAACCTAGAACTACTGTTCTTGTAAATTTTGTATTCAATAATGAGTTAGTTTATCGCTCAATTAAGCATACTGCAATATTTATTTGTTTACCTTTCTTAACAAATATAGTAATAAGTTATATTGGTTCAAATACTTCGTATATAACACGTACGTATTTTAAAAAAAAACGTATTTTCAAGAATTAATACCCTTGATAACTTCTTTAACCTTTACCTTTTTTAAATATATATTTTTCACTTTTACAGAAACTTTTCTGAATTTTTCTTTTCAGTTTTCAGTTGACTGACAGATTATACTGACATCTTGTTGGAGATTTTTTGTGACGTTTCTTAATTTACATAGACGTCATAGACAATACTTTTGGCTGCGTTCATTTATCATGATCAGATTTTTTATGTATGTACCTTCATTTTTTGTAATTAAGTGTTCAAAAACTACCTAATAACTACCAAAAACTACCTAGTAGATTTTAGTTTAAAATTATTGTGATTATTATATTTTTTCTAATTCCTAATTTTTTTCCGCAAAACAAAGTCCTGCTAAAAGGTAACCAACATAAATGATTAAAAATATACCGATTACCCAATGCTGCCATCTTGATGCCGTAATTCGCATCGGTGTCACTGGTGACATTTCTGATTAATTCTGATAACTGATTACTTTGATATCAATTTGTCAATTAGGGTCAATGTTTTTCCAAACATAGTAAAAATGCTATTGATAAGTTTGGGAGGAAACATATCAAGTGTGCGCCTAAGTGTAAGACGACTGGGGTAGCGAGAATCCAATACTCGAAATGGATTGGATAATATCTGATGAGTTGGGGCTGACCGTGGGTCATCTGGTTGGATGGGGCGCAGCCGGTGCTATGGTTATTGGTGGTGTAACTCCATATATCCCTCAATACAGACAAATTAGTCAAACTCAAGATGCCGAAGGATTTTCACTATACGTGTGCCTAGCTCTTCTCGTAGCCAACACTCTGAGAATTCTGTTTTGGTAAGTTTAAATTTACTAATTCTAATGTTGTAAATAGACAAATAAGTCTCGACAACAATGCGAACATTAAAAAAAAATCTTATTGTAGTCATAAGTTACATTTCAATTCTATTCTCTTCTTGATTTTGCAAGTTCTATAAATTTTACCTCGATTATGCAATAAAACCTGAATTTAGATACGATAAGAGCTTATATGAAGCGAAATAAAATAAATAGTGTAAAAAATACTTAAATTACTTCTCATGTAAAACCAGTTCTCTCTTGTTCCTTTGATATGTATTTTTTTACTTGCAATAAATTTTTAACAACAAATTTATGAATTCTGTTGATTTTTAACATAGTGATAAATTTACTCTGAACTTAACAAAGCCATCATATTTTTGCAGGAAGTAAAATTGTTGTATATTTGATTGTGTTAATGCTTTTCAGGTTCGGAAAGAGATATGAAATACCCCTCTTGATTCAGAGTGTGATAATGAATCTAACGATGTTCGCCATGATACATCTATGTGTCTCAGTCAGAAAAAAGAATCAGATTATTAGAGCTCGTGAGCGCATTTTTACAGGTAAGACTGTCTGCTAATTTGTTACTAATTATTACCTCATATTTGGCAAGTGTTTATAATCTGGAACAGCATTTTGTCTTCTTGATCTGCCTACCTAGTTGTTTACTCTTGAACTTTCTCTGATCTGTTGTTTTAATATGACAATGTCCGATATTCAGCACAATCGGAAGATGTGGCTCGCTGGCTGAGTGAGAGGAGAGAGAATGGGCCACCGGTCGGGCAAATTGCTCATCGCTTCTACGGTGAGATCCTATCTCTGTCCACACTTTATTAATCCCGCTTTGTTTCATCCACCCCTCCCTGTTTCTCTTTTCTTTAGGGAAGTTAAGCATCGGCTTATGTACCGTTATTCGCTCTTAATATTCCACTTCGTTAAATCATAATGGTTCACCAAGTAAATATTACCTCTTATCTTCCCATGCCTTATCACCGTTAGACGTTATGTTTATGGGTTTATGGAATAATATATCAGGAGTTTCATTTAAATAAATTGTTATTTCATGACAAAGAGATAAATTTACAAATATGGTATTTAGTTTTGTAACCTAATTTGATAACACAGAATATAATGTGTTTGAATTATAAATAACGCTGTTTTATTTTGAAGCAAATTATTGTTATTGTCTTGCTTATAGTTTTGTCAGTATTTGCTATTCTAATTTTAAAATTTATATCATAGCTAAGCAAAACATATTTATACGTATTCACAATCTTTAAAAAATCCTAGCCTTTATCTATAAATAATTTTGAAGTTACGCTTTTAAGATACCAACATCCTTTATAAACTTATCATGTTTTGGTGTTAAACATTCAATAGAATTTCAAATCAAGTTTTTTTTTAAATTCAAATTATCAGTTTGATTAATAATATGAGTAAAGGTGTGTCTAAGATAAATACAAATTTAAATGTACTTATAAATTTTTGTGTTATCTTTGTACAAACTGACTTACAAAAATGTAAGATAATATTTATAGTATACCCAAGGAATATTCATTTTGTTCATTCATTCACATTGAGCAGTAAAAAATGCCCAATGTGTAACTATCAATTTCTCTCTTCACTATTTTTTGGTCCACCTCGTAGCATAGTAGTAGCGTATTTGGCTACCGTGCATGAGGTTGCGGGTTCGATTCCTGTAGGGGGTCAACATGAAATATTTTTTTATTAATATTTCATGTGACACCTTGGACCGGTACTGAAGCGTATAACCGATCATCTTACCTTCATGTAATAAAAAATTATCAAGATACACTGCACTTGGTGTACCTGTCCTATGCACCATTAGGTGTGAATAAGAGAAAGTAGTAGTAATAGTATTTTTTTAACAATATTTTTTCTTACATATTACATTTATTAAAATCATTCATATAGGTATTTGTTATAGCCAAGATAATCAAGTAAGTCTATTAAAATTCCATGCTACTAAATTTTAATTGCAGTCTCAATTAAAGTAGAGTACGCTGTTGATTCAGTTTTGCAATAAATATTGCATACCAGTATCTTTTAAAAGATACTTTTTTCAAATGATTTTTCCAAATTCTCTGTTTTTACCATGAAGGAATGAGTTACAGTTTTCTTAAGCATGTGTTAGATGTCTGCATGAATTTGTTTGTTTAAAAAAATATCTTTATCGAAATGGCATGTAATGTGTTGATATATGTTTGATTATTTTCATGCATGCTCTTAATGTTTATGTAACACTCGCTTATTGGGTGCTATCGTAAGGATTGTATAGAGTGTGAATAATATTTTTTAAGATGAAGATGTTTTTTACTAAACTAATAAATCTTTTTAGCAACTAATGATTAGTTTATTGCTTTAAAATGATTAAATTAAAAGTATGTAAATATGAAAAATAAGATGACAAAAATTTGACACAAAAAAATTAAGTGAATATTAATTTTTTTAAACAAACAATCTCCATTCATTTAGTATTGTTTATCTTTTAAAATCCCTTGTGTCCTAGTAGTTCTACAGTGAGACCACCTATTTAAAATATCCGGAACCGTGACATCTGTGTTACTTTTACTTTTAAGTACTTTTTAAACAATAATGTGAAATTTTATCATTTTCACAAATTAAATCATACACAAGGAAAATCATATTCTTACTAAAAAAGAGGGGTAAGCAGAAAGGATAGAATGCTACTCCACTATGTTCTGGCACACTTTGTTTCCGTCACATTCATACATCTCATACACGCACACCGATTATTCTGACTTTCATATGTCCACTTTCAAGTACTTGTAATTGATCATGCTATGTCTTTCACAGCCTTCCTCGACTTCTACAATCAGACACACTCGAATTACAAATTTTCATAATTCATTCACTCCCTACAACCAAACCATAGAAAAAGTCCTTTCTTAATTTTGTCCATAATGCCTCGCACTCTGTTCTTATTTCGACATTGATGAACCGATCATTTGCAGAAGCATTGCACTTTGTGATCAATTTTACTTTTGAACACATTCTGCACTTATGTAACTTGTCATTTAAATACGGACCATGTTTTCTAACAAGGGTTTACCAGTGTTTATGCTGGATTCTTGTAATAAAATTAATGCAAGTACCATAAAAAACAAATATTTATTTTGATATATATAAAAAAAACAATTTTTTAATGGGAGTTGTGCACAGAAAGCATTTGGGAATTTCGGAATGATACCAGGACAGAGTTGGTTTCAATTTTGCGTTTTAAGAAGTTAGATTCCGTTAAAATGGACTGGCTCTTATTCCTCTCCTAAAGAAGTTATGAAACAAAAATTAACTGAATGCACTCGAGTTCAAATTAAAATTGAAATTGATGGTATTAAGAGTTGGAGTAGAAGTTGAATCGAAATCGCTACAAAACAAAATGGAGAATCCAGAATTTTGTATCTGACTTCACGATTTTTAAAGAACATTACAGAGAATGTGGGATGCAAAACGCTCTGTTCTAACATCTTAATTAAACCTAAAAAGAATATTTTTTTGTTGGTATATCAGTTTCTCCACTTGTCATAGTCATAGGCAATAATATTTCAGATGCAAACTAAAATACATTAAATGCTTTTGTTGGGACTATACATTTGGATTTGAATGTAAAATTCTTTTAGGGTTTTGAAGAAAATCCTTAAATCGTTCATTAATAGCAGTTTAAAAGCTTGAACCACATGCATTTAACTTTTGTGTTTTTTAAACGGTATTTGCGAATTTCAGATATGGAGAGAAAATACTTCTGGGCATGGACAGATTTCCAGAGTTACTTGGACTGTATGCTGGTGTTTGCAGTTATTGGTGCTGGAATAACTTACTTGTTGATAGATGTATCAGCTTTTGTAGAGACTATCGGTTTCTTAGCAGTATTTACAGAGGCTATGATTGGTGCCCCACAGATATCAAAAAACCATCAAAATAAAAGCACAGAAGGAATGAGGTAATTTTAACAAAGTATTCTACAAAATAATTACTAAACTCAAAAGACAATACAAAAATATTAGTGTCTTTCAAATATTGTCAAAAATAGACCTGTTCACATTCTAGTAAAAGTTTTACTATTATGTAACAATGCAAATAATTACATATCAATTCTATTGTTTCATATAAACAATTAGTAAAACCTGTGGAAGAAAATATAATCACTATAAATGTTTTGGTTCAAATCAGAAATCTCTACACAGCCCTATTATTTTGCCAATAAATTTGGGAAAAAGACCATCTTTGTTATAATCTCTGTATTTTCTTCCTTGCAGCCTTACAATGGTAATTATGTGGCTCTGCGGAGATGTGTTTAAGACTGTTTATTTTCTACTGAGAGATGCACCACCACAATTTTGGGTCTGTGGAGGATTGCAAGTTTCATTAGATACAGTCATATTATTACAGGTAATTATAAAGATCAATTTGTCCAAATCGTTTTTAATGTGTGTCCAATTAGTTGTAGACAAAAACTGGATTTTACTAATGACGGGCTTGCATTAGATTACAATTGATATCTCAACAGAGACGAGAAGTTTGGAAGGAAATATGGATGTCAATGCATTTACAGAGCATTTATGAACTCATTCACTGTTTTCAAATACCTATATCTTTATTAGAAAAGCACAGTGGCTACCTAAAGTTTGCAACTAAAATGACAAGTAATTGGCCTGGGTAAACCACACTTTCCACTACTAATGCTCCACCAGGAGCAGTGACATAGTGAAGGAAAAACAAAAGGATATTATTTCTTCTGGACTTACTAACAACTGTTTTACATAGTTTTTACTCAGTAATAATATAGACCAACAAGAAATGAGAGTTTAGCAATATTAAAAAAACAGTAAAAATACATCTTGGCAACATTAGTTTATACACACACTCAAGCAAGCTATTAACACCGCCCGGGTTATACAGTTATTGGTTCTGGTTTTGATTTAGATGTAATAATTTGAGTATTTGAACTTGATTTAAGGTTTGGTTATACCGACACAAGACAGCGGCAGCTCGAAGGGCCCGCCGTGGCGACTAGCAGTGGACTGAGACAGACTTATAGCAGACAACATCACTACCCAACCTTGGTAACTTCATTTCTCCACTTTATTACTTCTCTCTCCACACTTCCTCCACTACGCGACGTTGTATTCTGGCTGGCTGTCTCATAAAATTGCTGCTGTGTCCCTACAATAGTTTTTTTTGTAGTTTCCACTAAATACCAAAAATCAATAGTATTTAAATTTAATCAATATTTTTTTGTATATATTAAGAAGTATTTTTTATCGATGCTTTCCATGTCAACATTGTTTTAAGCTTTGTTTTGTATAAAGTGACTGTAGATAGTGACATATTAGTGGTTGTGAAATCTTATAGATTATTTTTAAAGTGAAATTGATGAGTTCATATAAAATAAAATAAATTGTGACAATTAGCTTGAAATGTAAATTTTTGCTTGTGTTATTCTATACTCCCGAATAACATTGTTACAAAACTCTGACACTGGTACAATAATTATGCAATATTAAAAGTTAGCTGTTGCTAGACAGCTGATATATTAAATTCACATATACATTTTATTGGTTTTACAATTTACTGTGTTAAAAAATCAGTTGAAATAAATAGGCCCTATATTTTTGTGTTTTTATGAGATTTAAAAAATAATAATTTGATAGTCTTATCTTCTCAATGATTATCCTCAAAAAAAATTATGCATATAATATATTTTAGAAACAGTTGCATTGTCATAATTGTTGGAGTAAATAAAGAGTAAAGAATATGTGACTTTTCCTTTCAAATTTACAGTTGATAGGAAAAAAATCTAGTTAAACGTAACTTTGTGAGAAAACTGTGTGGTGAAGTTTTCCGTTTTTATATTTGGGTTACAAAAAATGACTAGATATTATTGAATTGAAGATATATTTTGTGCACTAATTATTACGGAATGGGTAAAGATCCAAATTGAATGCAGGTATACAAACATGTACTGATAGCTAAACTATCAAATGTCAATTATAAAACTTTGTAATGAAATTGTTAGGTAATTAAAATATACTCAAATCACCATCCCATATTTACTCGTGTATTCTAAAAACCATTAGAATTTATCACCTATATTTTATTGAGATTATTTATATTAGCATTTTGTATCTGAAGTAATTTCACAATACATAAGTATGATACTTCAATAAATATGTTTGTGGTATTAATTAATCTTATTAAAACCAAAGATTGCTGACTATGATTTTGGGATATACATTTTCTATTTTGGAGTAACAATTTTCCTTTTGTTTTTTAAATATAATTTCAAAAACAAAGGTTAGTGTAACTATTTTATTTATAATTAAATTGATTAAAGTAAATATTGTACTTTATTTACAGTAAATTTATGCAAAGTCCATTGCTGAAAATTTAATCTGTTAAACCCATTCTTTTAAATATATTTTGTTATCTAAATTTATGAATTGCTGTTTTATAAAATTACAATTAGATCATTGAAAAGACTTAACATTGCACAGTTATCTATTCACACATAATTTTATGTTCATGAAATTACTATGACTTATATGAATTTCATTTTAGGAGAATCATTATAATCGTACTTTTATTATTAAGATCTTATGTTATAAGTTAAATATAATGTTTGCCATTGATTTTTTCTAAAAATGTGACAGGGTTGATAAACAAGAGATGTTTTCCCCTCAGGATTCCATTTCTTTGGAACATAAATATTTCGAGAAGTTGATTATGTCAGACCAAAGATTTTTAATAAGTTGTTTTATTAAGGAAATATGTATGGGAACTTTTTTTTCAGCATTTGAAATATTATATACACTCAATATATGAGATATTTTAATGGTAATTGAAACATAATATTGAAATGAAACTAGATTTTGGTTATATTTTTATTTAATTTTTTACTCTCCGTATTGTGTTTTGGTTTCGCCTTGTTAGGGATAATTTTTTATTTTAAAATCCATATGCTCCACATAGGGAGCGGATAAGGTATGATGATGATTATTTATATTTTGTTTGTGTTTTATTTTTGTGTTCATTTATATTTTTTAGAATTCTGCTGTCATATCAAGTTTTAAGTGCCCCTAGTTGGCTAATAGTTTGTGGCATCTCACCCACTAGAGTTGGGTGTGTACAAAAGCCCTTATGTTTCATAAATTATATCAGGCACACTTTTTCATTTACTTGAGAAAATACATAATTGCATGAAAGAAAAGTAATATAATTGAGAAATGTAAATTTAGCCATAAATATCATTGTTTTTAAAAGTTTATGTGAATTTACACTACAAAAGTAGTATCTAAATGTTTTCCCTCTCGAGCTTAAAAAATGTGTAAATGTCACTATACGGAATTCGAACATTTTTATCACTTTTTAATTTCCAGTGTTGTCTAATAAAAAGTCTAAGATATGATGGCCCGAAAAATTATATAATATTTCTCGAATTTGCATAATTTATTTTTTAATCTACTTTTAAAACCTGTACACATAATACATACTATATGTATTTAAATTTTTTCTGTTGTTACAAAATTTAGTATTTTTTATTCTTGGTTAGTAAACAACTATTATTTTCACATGTTACTAAATTATTGCTGATGTCAACATATTTCTTTACTAAATTCTGACCAAATTTGGAAAAATAACATATGAATATTTTGCCTGTCTTGTTTTTTTATGGAGGTTTTTTTATTTTTCGTAGAAAATGTAGAATCCTTATTTATTTTAAAGTATTAAGTGGCCGTGCTTCCAAATTATTGAATGTTTACAAATCCTTACTATAAAATAAAATTACCTCACATACGCGTTTACTACAAGAAGAGTGCAACTGGTAATATTACTTTTTTGTGTAATGTTGGTATCGATGTAGTTTACCATGCACCATTAAGTGCAAATGAAAGAAAGAAGAGACCTGCAGTTTAGGAATAATTTAGCCCAATTTTTGCATTAATTTTAACATACCTACTAAATTGATATACTTTGAATTCCATGAATTCAATATTTCTATTTATATGTATATTGTTAGAACTATTTAGGAGTGATAATATTTATATAATATAATATAATTATGTACCTTTGTAAACTAGATAAATTGTTGAAGTAATTGTGTGCATATTATTTTAAGTTAGATTGTATTAACTGTCTGTTTTGAAAACAACAACACTGTCAAAATGTTGACAAGACATTTTTGGAAACAATTGTTTTTTTTTAAGAAATTGTCCAAATCTATATCATGTTATGTCATTAGAATCTTACAGAAAAAGTGCCGGAAAAGTGGTAATAACGTACTCAGAGTGATTACTCGTACGGAATCTATAAACATATCCATTGTTTACTGTATATATCAAATTTATATTGCATAAACTATCATAATATGTAGTTCTTAAAACTGTAAATAAATACAGTAGATATTTATTTGATTCATAATATTTTCAGTCTTTACTTTAATGTAATATTAATCTTTCAATTATTTTTTGGCGTAACAACACATTTTTTTACATCATGGGGTACCTACCTAAATAAAATTGCAGCAGTGAAAGATCATTTAATTTCTTAGTAATTTATACTTTTTTATTTTATTTGATTTATTTAACCTCCTCAACAGGCCAGGAGGCCTTATTACAGAGGGGAACAAACACCCAGGCTTGAGAAAAATAACTTTTTAATTTTTGTGTTCTCACCGGGAATCGAACCCGGAACCTCCGTATCGTGAGTCTAGCATCTTAGCCATTATGCTACGGAAGCTGCCATGGATGTTTTTGTTGAATTTAATTAAGTTTTTTGATCTAAATGCAAAATTTAAATGTTCACCATAGTTTATAATACTATACACTGTTTACAAATATTTTTCAGATAATATAATATATTCTGTTAGTTTGCAGATTCTCAAGCTGTTTATTTTTTAATTGTGCCATCTTTCTTCTGTGAGATTATTAGATCAGTTAAAATTATAGTGAATTTCATTGAGATTATTGAAAATGTACATCATATTGTCTTAGTTATTGTCAAGATACCACTGTTCATTGTTCACAATGATATAACATAAATTCAATAACATTGTTCACAATGAACATAAATAAGTAACTATAGACCTTTAAAATCTACCTTGCATTAGTTTATTTGTAAATTACAGTCAACACCCTTCAATAACAATGCATTTAAAAAAATTAAATATTGAACTCTTCTAAGACATTGAATGATTGAAACAAAATCTTTGAAAATGTCTTCCTTTATAAGATTTTATCCCAATTTATCAATTTTAATATTTTTGTAACAATTTTACATGTCTTAAAGCTGTGAATTTGGGTTATTATTAAAAACCCATAGAAATAATACGATTTATTATAAAATATCATAATGAGTTGTTGTCCATGATCATTGCAACTGATATCTAATAATGGTTTTACTTGGTCAAAAAATAATACTAAAGGACAAATATTGCCATTTGTACATATAGTTTTATCTTTGTATAACACATAACAGAGTTTACTAAGACTTATTAATATGATGAAAATAAATTATTTGAAAACACAGTTTTAATGTTTAGTTTGCAAGTAACAGTAAAAAAATTAAACAATGTTTTCTAAGAAAGCAATAATGAATAGACAGATTTGTTTGAATGTCAGCATTTTCCACTTCCTTGTTATATTATGGATTATTTCAAATTTGGTTCAGTTTCGGTTTATGATCATTTTCGACCTAAACAAAAAAGGGGATTCAAATTTATTTTCTGAAACTAACTGTCGAGTCCAAAACTTTAGTCAGTCTACTTGCTTCGATCATATTTATACTTATTTTCTAGGACATAAATTAATTCTATACCCTTAACAAAATAATAATATGAACGGAACAATCCAATAAAACAATATTTTACAAAATTTTAATCTACTAATATTGTACTTCTAAGACACCTATTCTCAAAACTCAGAACTCTGCTATTTTGAGCCCAAGTTAGGTGCCATGATTCAGAGCCATGATTGAAGAGAACAGGAGTGATGCAGGCGTTATAAAGGTTGCAATTTGTTTTAACGGAGTAAACATCCGATCTCCATACAACTTTCATTCTGTTGAATGCGGCGACCGCTACTACAAGTCGCACTCCCAGTTCTTTCTGAAATATGCCGTTTTCTGTCATGATGATGTCTGTGTGATGTTTATATTCTGTGAAAAGAGTGTTATATGCCATTATTTTTAATAATATTTAGACTTTTTGTTATTATTTCAAAAACTATCATAAATCTAAGGTTTTTTAAAACAATTTTCCTAAAAAAATTTATTGACTCCCAATATGATGAATGTAAAGTTATACTATAAGTAAAAGGACTTGCAGCGTATATTGTTATGTATGCTAATTTAAAATTTGAAATGTGTATGTAAGATTACACTAACATTTATGACATGTATGTATATCCATCATTTGATCTACAGGACTTTTTAATAATTTATCTTCCATATACGTCTTCTATTTGCATAAGAATTTTAATTCCAAATTTTATTCATCATTGTGATTCCTTAATCAATGATCTATACATGGTGTAACAAAACTCGATGTACAAGCGGGAAACTAATGAATCTACGTCATATTTGGAGTCTATTGTTTATAATATACAGTAAATTTTTTTATTTTTTTATTTAACCCATTATTTTTGAGAAAATTTATTAAGAAATTGTTTTTTTTTAAAGTCATAATTACACATTGGACTCCAAATATGATGTTTGTCCAAATAGATTTACCAGTTTTTGTGTTGTACTACGAGTTTTGTTACTCCATGTATATTAAAAATTAATTATAATTTTTCAAATTGTGTTTATCATGTTTTTTTTCTTTCATATTAACTAAAAAATTTGTAATGTATGTGTGCTAGTCTTTTTTAATTTTTGTGTTAATTTAATAAACTATGAAAATTTGATTAAAACATATTTTTTTTAAAACCTCTACCCTGAAAGTCCTGAAAGACCCTCACATTAATGAAGCCAGAGTTCGTCACATCCTTCAGCTACCAAGCGCATGGACGATTAGACTAACTTATAGCCCCATTTTGCAAACAAGTATTGTATTGAAAGTGTTACAAAGTTATATTTAATATAAGTTAAGAGCTAGATTCAATGTCTGCAGCTGCGGAGCGCATTGGCCATCTGAATTCATGACTTCTAAAAACATGAAACAGATTTTCATAAATAAATTTATAACATTTCCAAATCGACTGCTCCGAGGAAGACAGCAATAAGTCAAAGTCAAATTGGCAGATTTGCTTCAAAGAAAATGAAATGTTCATTTTTTCCATGTCATTTGGTCAGCATAAAATAAAACTGTAATATTAATAAGTTACATATTTTCTTCCACTTTTTAACATAAGTAAATTATTTAAAACCATCAATAAATTTTAAAAAGTTAATTATATCCAGGGAAAGTAAATGTGGAGATTTACGTAGTATCCTGAAAAAAGTTCGACTTGTCTGAAGTTCTGAAAAAGGTTTTCTACAGCTGCCCGAGCCCGGGTCCGATGCGATCGATCCTACTCCCCTTTGCGCCCGGGCTACCTCTCACTGCAAATTTCATCAACAGTAATCGGACAACTCGACAAAATGTCGAATCAAACACATCGCCCTCAACCAAATTCCTGTGTTCAATTTGATCTTTATACTCAGGGCTGGTATTTGCTTCTTTGCTTGCTAATCGATCTCATTTTCCTGCGCGTAGATTGATGCTTTTCCCGCCAAACGATGCTGGTAAGATAATGACGACTTATAAAAAGGACCATTTTAGCAGTATTGAAACTATTTCAGTCTTCTTTCATTGCTGTGTTCTTTTTCTATTTAGCTTGCTTTTATGCCTTGTTTTTCAGCGCCGTCTCTCCGAATTCAGTAATTTTCGCTCTTCGGGTCAGTCTGGTTTTGGCCGCTGTCGTGGTTTGTTGTGTATTGCTCAGCGTACGATTTGGCGGTGCGCCGCGCGACGTGCGCGTAGCAAACCTTCGTAGAAAAATAACAAAGTTTTGTTTCAAAATATTGAAAGTTGTTTACTTTTGAAAGCAAGTTCATTGTTTGGAAAAAGGTTCCTGACATTTACGCTAATATCCAGAAACCAGTAAGTTACGAAGTATACTTATTTATGTTGATTAATCTTATTGTTTGGAAAAACATTGCATTCTCTTTTGTTTTTAGTTGTGTACAAAATTATTCATTGAATAAACGCCGTATTTGATTGCTTCAGGACGACTTAATTTATAATTTAAGAAGATATTTAGACCCAGTCCATTGTTTAAATTTCTTTTTGAAAAAGCACAACAAAAAAATTCCGTCCTAAGCAACCTACAAAAATTAATAACCGAAAATAAACAATGACAATAAGGAAATAGCGTGTCTCTTTGACGGCTGAATGTGTCATCGTACGGAAGTGTATGTTTAGGTTACAATAAATGAAAGTAAGTTAGCAGTTGCATAAGTTTTCTTCCATTTTATTGTTACTTGGGTACTACCTAACCTATTTCCCATTTGAGAGTAATAGACAGACATATATATATATATATACGTATCTACCTAATTATGAATGGAAAAATACAAGTTTTTAAAAAAAAATTGGTACCTACATTCCTACATACCAAGTAGATAGCAGATGAAAGAACATTAAATTTTATCTAACCTTTTTATTTGAATCTAGGGCACAAATTTTAATGAAACATAAAATGCTGTATAATATTATATCGTACTGAACTATGACTAGGTGTATGTATATGTAGATAATATTATGTACATTTTTATAACCCGAAAGATTTTTTTTTGTTTTTGTAAAACAATATTAAAACTAAGTAAGAGTGTTTTGACTTCCCCAACCCAATCGAAGTTGGAAGATTTTTACGTCAGATAACCACCACATTTAAGATATATATTTTTCTGGGTTATTGTGCCGTGTTTTAAGCTTTCTGTTTGTTTCGGACAAATTGCAGC
>JAGVSP010004431.1:0-15714 GCA_022494985.1 Micrasema minimum
GCTCGGATCAAAATGAGCTTTCTTTACCTGGGGACGCCATTTTAGTTCCGCTGGGGCGTTGACCTGCGAATATTTTTGCATTGGGGTCGTGTGAATGTGCTCTTTGTGTTCTCGTTCAGATATTCCCCATTGTGATTCACTAACTCCCATGAAAATATAATTCAGCCATTTTAACTTAACCGCTACTTTACTAATCGCATTTCTCATGAAAATGCTTCTAAGTGGGTAATTATTAATTTAGAACTTTTTTTGATGCAAACTAAATACTGCTTTTTGAGATCTGAAAACAAGAACAAAAGCATCGAAAGCAAAGAACTATGTACCTACAATCAATACGACTTAACCTCTACAAAAACTTCCTCTAGTTTGATCAAATATATAAAAAAGATGATCGAAGATACTACAATGATCGAAGATACTAACGATGATTGAAGATAATAATCGATGATCGAAGATACTAACGATGATTGAAGATAATATCGATGAAACGAAGATACTAACGGTGATTGAAGATAATAACGATGATCGAAGATACTAACGATGATTGAAGATAATAACGATGATCGAAGATTCTAACGATGAATCGAAGATACTAACTATATCGAAGATAATAACGATGATCGAAGATACTAACGATAATCGAAGATAATAAACGATGATCGAAGATACTAACGATGATCGAAGATAATAACGATGATCGAAGATAATAACGATGATCGAAGATACTAACGGTGATTGAAGATATAACGATGATCGAAGATACTAACGATGATTGAAGATAATAACGATGATCGAAGATTCTAACGATGATCGAAGATACTAAACGATGATCGAAGATTAATAACGATGATCGAAGATACTAAACGGTGACGAAGATAATAACGATGATCGAAGATACTAACGATGATTGAAGATAATAACGATGATCGAAGATTCTAACGATGAACGAAGATACTAACGATAACGAGATTCTAACGATGATCGAAGATACTAACGATGATCGAAGATAATAACGATGATCGAAGATACTAACGATGATCGAAGATAATAACGATGATCGAAGATAATAACGATGATCGAAGATACTAACGCGTGATAATTGAAGATAATAACGATGATCGAAGATACTAACGATGATTGAAGATAATAACGATCGAAGATTCTATAACGATGATCGAAGATACTAACGATGATCGAAGATAATAACGATGATCGAAGATACTAACGATGATCGAAGATACTAACGATGATCGAAGATATAAACGATGATCGAAGATACTAACGATGATCGAAGATAATAACGATGAGATACTAACTGATGATATGAAGTAATAACGATACTAAGATGACTCGAAGATAATAAAAATAATTTAATAGCAATAAGCCCCGCCCTTGTACTTTTGCTATGTAATTGTACATGAAGTTTTAAATAAATAAATAATTTTGAACTACCACTATGCATAGAAATCTAAATAGGTATTTTACAGTTGAGGACAGTTTTTTTTCGAAACTCGATAACTCCGCATGGGGTTTTAATTTTATTTTACAAAAATTCAAGCCAGTATTGAGACGCATTGACTATTTGAAAAAAACTTACCAAAACACGGTTTCCATCATTCTAGTCAATGCGTCGCAATACTGGCTTAAAATCTGTAAAACAAAAACCGAAACGCGCCGTGTGGAGCTTTTATCGAGGTGCAATGACGCTGATGCATGATGTGTCAAAACAAAATAAGGATAATACAAAAATCCAAACCTATATAAATATTTACATGTAATAAAACGAACCTATAATCATATTATGTATTTTACAGATGATTCACCGGTGAAATATCCATTAAGAATAATGATATTATTCCAGCGTAATCATTTTTAAGGGATCACATTATTTTCTTCACGTCCGTCCACATCACGAGGCAGGAATTACGTGTATCATGTTAAATACAGTGTGAGGTGTGAGATTGTGTCGTGTGAACTGTGAACAATCCACTCAAGTAATTATTATGTAGGAGTCCTTCAGTCCCCGATACACATGCACATACCCACACATGGCCGCCACGTCATACTTTCCGAGAAACCCCTCCTTTTATTTTCCAGCCAAATTGTCTCCCATCTCGCGATAAGCTCCACTCTCAAAAGCGAGAAAACTTTGCCACTTTGTAGAAACGACATCGACGTTTTATTTCGTTGACCGTGGAAAGCTTTAATTTATTTTAACCTTTTTTATTAAGTCTCAGCACTCGCAGCCCGTTTGGGATACTCGAATTTTGGCGGGATTTATACTCTGTTTTATTCCGGAATGTTTCTGATGAAAGTACGCATTCATCTTTTTGGTTTGCCTTTCCCAGACGACTTTGGGCCGCCTTGGCTTTTTGCGAGCACATTTTGACGACGGCAATTTCCCAGTTTTTATCTCGTGTAATTATACTTTTTAATTCTTTCATTCCGAGGCAGGAATGTCATCATCTTGTACCTATGAAAACGTTTTGTGAACGTGCAATTTATTTTGTGTTTTACGGTCCGCCCCATATTGGTATCTTACCAACTGAATTATTAGTAGTACTACGGTAAAGGCCGAAGACTGTAATACATAAATTACGTATAACAAACTTGACCCTACAAATAACCTCTGCAATGCAGGATGAAACGTTGGGAGTTGGCACAGAGATGAGAAACCGAAAACACCTACGCAAAATGGGGTTAACGCCACAGCCACTACCTACAGTGCGTAGCCCTTAAAATAGTTTCGTTCATAATAAATATTGAAGATAAGTCTTGTATATTTTATTAGAAGTAGGTACCTATTTAAATTATTAATAAATTATTAAATTCAATTAAATAAATAAATAAATTATTAATACTGTGAAGCCCATGAAAATTCACGATTAAGATACGAGGCTAACGGCTATATTAAAATATGTACTTTATTACCCCCCTTTGACGGCAATTTTGTAGAAATGAAAACGAACAGCGGTATATAACTTCTGTATTTGCAATGATTTCCTAATTGAGAGAGGTTCTTCTAAATCTGACAAGCTAAAAACGTCTTCTTCTTCTTCTTTCACCGCGTTCGTTCCTATGTGGAGCATGTGGACATCACTAGGAGACCCTATCGCCAGCCAGTTCTCTCGCCTTCTCCCACGTCAGGCCCGCATCCATCAGCTCCGCCGAGTACATCCGGAAGATGGTCATCGACGGTCTACCAGGACGGCGTATCAAAATATTTACACCGATTTTTTCATTGATCTGGACACTTCAGAATGGCGAGTGATGTACGGTATAAAATCACTCGGCATTTCAAAGTGTCGCATACGACTTTCAGTCCAGCATGGGGCCATGTCTCTTCATAGCTATTTCCATAATATCCACACCCAATACCAAAAGTCAAAAGTGTGTATTTAGAATTTCAAGGCATTTCATTACGTATTCATATATAAGATCACAACAGGCTTCTAAAAACAATATTATTCAATTTCAACAAATTTTATTGTTCACGCATTTATTGACTGCCATAAGTTCAAAGATCCGATCTGTCGTCTTCTTGTCCTTGACTTCAACCTTCCTATAATGTTTATCCATTTTATATACTCACCTTCATTGAATAAGTTATTCCAGTTATTTTTACCTTACTACGCACTATCGTCTTTCGCAATATTGTACAATTAACACGATTAAAAGTTGTAAAGGAATAACATAACTGCATTTAAAATACCTGTTTTTATAATTAATCGGTGCGGCATTTTAGTTTATTGGGTTCCGTACTTTAATGTATGCATGTGATTAATACTTGGTTCGCTATAGAACGTATTCAGTCATTACTCAACCTTCAATCGTGGTTCGATGTTGTTTACCATCCTCTCCTCTAGCTTCGAATCCAATTCGAATAAAAACACAACTTTTTTGTTTGTAAACTAACAATTCTAACTGTAAAACATTTCCGTAAAGCGATTGGTTAACAGTACATAAGTAAAAGTCATTGGTATGGTATAATAATATAGTAAATGTATAATATTTGAATTTGTTCCAATAATTCCCAGCATGTTTTCTGTTGTACCTGTGTATGTATTTTATACGGGCTACGTCCAGTCCATGAAAAATAAAAAAAGAGGCACACTAAGGTGTCTATCGTCTATCCTGCGTGATATATTTTGTTCCAGTCCATTGCAGATCAAGTTCAAATACAGATAGATATATATATACTTAGTACATTATCCTGCCTTACCCTCTAATAATATATTCGTATTTCATCACGGTGCCAACAAGTAATATGTGCCACGAATCTACTCCTATTAGAGTATGTTAATGTAGTCGGCTGGAGGATGCACAGCTGACGTCGGGCAATGAAGTGCGACGTGCCTAGCATTAGAACAATACACAGGTACGTCTCTCGACTCTCGATAGAGATTTCATCACATTATATCGCGCCGGCTGATCCCGACAGGGAAGGCAGATAAGCCATATTTAGGACATGCGGTGACTTAGATATGGTTAAGCCACTAGGTAAGCGAAAAAGAATTCTAGAACAAACAAAAATAAAGATAATGAAATTAAACACACTTTTGTTTTAAACTACTTATTTATTTTTAAAATGCTAACCGGTTTTGGAGAAACTACTCCTTCTTCAGACAAACACTGAGTTAAAAATAAAAATATTAATCTTCAAACCGCGTGGTCTTGTCTTTACAAGCACGAAAATTTACCAATTTATCAAACAAGACGAATAAAATAATAAAATCAACTTTTTCATCAGCTCTTCCGACCGCAGGCGCAGGCGCAATAAATATCCTTATGCGATATTATTATCACATCTCCAATCATTTTTCTTTCTTACATTCTTATTCGATTTATTATTCCATTCCGGTGTATGTATCTCGTTGTTCTGCCCATTCTCGCTCTGATTTAGTCATTTCTATTTCTGCTATCATACTTTTTGTTTTTTCCCTTCCTTTTTAAATGAGATGAGGTTTTTTCAAACAATACAGTGTATGTTGTTTTTTTGACCGAGTTTTAGAATGCTTTTCATTTATAATGCGTAATCTAGTACCTACAAATAGCAAGTCCCTGCTTTAATATTGGTCACAGGTCACAGCTCTGAATCAGTCAGGTAATTATCAAACATGTTTTTAAATAATTTTTTTGTAGTCTGCGGTTGTTTATCAATAGATTTTCGTGGTAACTGATGACATGCAAAATTTTGTTCCCATAACGCTTAGAACTGATCAATTAGACAAAAAACATGACTAGAGATAATCACATTTACGGCTTTACCTAACTATTAAATACAAATGAAACAATGTTTCGTCGTGATTTTAGCTGATGGTTACAAAAATAAATTATAATGTAGTTTAGCTTCATCGACATCTTCTATGCTAGTCAACAATCTCTTTGAAAAATGTTTGTTAAAATAGTCACATCTGGTTCCTAAAACATGGCATTGACTTAAAGTATTTTTACCAACTCAGTCATTAATCGGTTTCTTTACTAGAGAAAGGGTATTGTTTTGCTTTCGGAACGCACTAAAACGTTTAATCGCCCCTTTAAACTTACACAAAATCACAGAATATCCATAAATACAGTAGACAGCTGAATTTCAACGTAGATATTCGAGTTGAGTCTATCTCGCTTAGTTTTCTGTACAATTGTATGTATATAGGCGGGTATTATTTTCATTAAACTTAAGCGCCTAGGGTTAGTGAAATTTATTTTTTACAGCCAAACCAGATGACAGATGTAAAACTACAAATTGTGGGATTTCCGTGGTAATGTCGCCATCCATAACTGAAAACTTTGCCGTTTAGACTTCGACTGTCCGCGATATAAGGCTTTGTCAACTTGTGAGAGTTATCTGTTGGCATAGATAGATATCTTACCTAACTGAAACTATTACCTGACGATATTATTTTTATATTATGCAAACTAAAACATGAGTATGCCAGTTCTATGCACAAATATATTTTTAATTGATTAGTGATACAATTTTTACAATAACAATCTCGCATGATTTTATTTATCAATTTTAAGATTTTAAAAGGTCGTTTTTAGTAGCTACTAAATACACTTAGCCCTGTACATATTTATACAAAGGTAGGTGTTACAAAATATAAAAACTCAATAATCTTATTTTAATAATTATATTCGTCACTGTGAAGTATCGCGTTTACACTTAATTTAAAACCAAAAACTCATCTCGAACCCTACAGCGTCTGTTAAATTACTGTGAACAGTTTTACGGAGATGCAAATTACATCCCGATGCACATTTAACTGCATATGATAATTTTATTTTCGGTATTCGACTGCATATTTCCGCGCCAACAGCTGAGAAGTGTTCAGTCTTGGCAGCGATATTTCGTCGGAGAGCTTTGGTTATCTTTCCGAGTGCTTTGCTCTTGTTATTAGTATAGGAATGTATTTTATCGCGGGTGGAATCTGTTCATCAACACGGATAGTGATGCTATGCTAAATCTTCGCTCGTCGGATGATGCATTTCATTAGGAAATTGTAGTAAACAGCATCAGAAATATTATTTATATAGATTTGTTTTAGAGACACCGTTGTTTAACTCTTAAATTTATACTTCTTAGCATCATTCCATATCCGCTCCCTTTATGGAGCATATGGATTCCACAAACTGCCTCCAACCAAGCGATCAGCCGTCAGCTCCTCATCCTCCCAATTCAATTCTACGTCCCGTAGTTCTCGAAATACATAGAATATAAATGTAATAGATAGCACCTTATACGTAATGAGTTTTTGCAGTAATTACCTAATAATTTTTGTTTTTTTGCTTTTACCTAAAGCGCACGATGTTTGATCTTTTCTAGCTTTTTTTTTCTAATTTTCCTGGTGGGGATTTACGATTTTTACCTATTTTTATGCGAACAATTCGGAGTATGGTTTGCATTTAAAATCCACAAAGTTGTGATTATTAAAAATAAATTTAACTTCAAAGAATATTTATGTTTAAAATATATTATCTAAGAGCTAAGAGTGCATTAGAATGCGGCTTGCGATTGAGGCTGTGTACATCAGATAAATACAAAGTAGAAATGTCGGTAAGAGATTGATGTGAAGGTAATTGATACCTGTCACTTTGGATACAAGACACGAACCTGCCAACATTCAAAATGATATCACAAATCTTCGGTTTGTGGGTTTACAGAATAACGTGTTCAAATTTTTACAAACGTAACATCGTGTTTAAAATAGCTTTTGACGAATATCGTGATGAAATACTCGTAATCGTATTACATTACAAGTTACAAGTGCCTACTAAAAAGTATGTAATTTAATGTAGGTAAATAGACGCGTGTGTCTCTTTCAATACAGACTTTCTAGCGAACGAAACGTATAGAAAAAAACAAAACGCTCGCAGTGTTAATTTAAAAAATAAATAATGGAATTATTATTAATATTCCAAAGCATTAACTTTGTGGTCAAACACCTTTTTTATCCTGACGAACAGGCGTGTTACTTCTCGAAACCGGTAGACATAGAAAAAGTCGGTGAGTGGTTACTTATATACATTTTTTTTATTAACAAAAATATATGAAATAATGGATCCTCATTTACGAATTTCTTTGCGTAAACTTATGTATAAGTAATATGCCAAGTGAAGTGTAACTTTTATATAATACATAAATATTGTAAGCTCTAGACGCCGAGACTTGTATGAATTTGATCGAAGTTGCAGGGTATAGAACGTCATTTCATAGGACGCGACGGTACCCGTACTTTGGTCAACTTTCCGAAATACTACGTGGCTCCGAGAAATTTTACGAGCGTGGAGCTTATTTAAAAGATACAGAATAATAATATGACATAGTAAATAGTTCTTGTATGTAGTGCTCCTTGAATGGGTGAATGCAATTACGATTTCCGTATCGATTTAGCTAAAGCTCTTAAAAAATAAACTTGATAGCAAGCTGATATCGCTTTGTTATATCAAATATTTTTATCACTATCCATTTCAGTATTGATTCCTAGGTTCAACAACACCGGAGCGAGGTACAACTATGAACATATCTTGGTGTAAAACATTTGGCGTGCCAGCGTCACTTCCGGACCGGCTTACTCCAACTCCATACTCCTTAATGTCACCGCCTCCCTCCCTCCCACCGGAAACGCTGCCACGTTTGTAGTTAGGAGTGCCAGGACCCAGG
The DNA here is from genome assembly GCA_022494985.1 of Micrasema minimum. Lineage (NCBI taxonomy): Eukaryota > Metazoa > Arthropoda > Insecta > Trichoptera > Brachycentridae > Micrasema > Micrasema minimum. The sequence continues at coordinate 8,162 of JAGVSP010004431.1, forward strand.
ACCACCGACTCGGTAATTATACTCGGAAGTCGAATCCCCGTCATTCTTTCTTTTGGCGGCACGATGTCAAATTTGTCTCCGTTTTGTCATGTCCCCCGCCCACGAAACAAACGATCAATCGTCTCTTTTGGATTTGATGCAGTCTCTATTTTGGTATTAGTGCCACGTTTTCTTCTAGCCATACTTAGGTCATTGCCAGTGTCTATACTTGTTAGTTTTGTGTATGATAGATACTATTCATTTTGGATAATTTAGTGTCTATCTGTTGTCTTTTCATCATTTATTTGATATATTGGTTACAAGTAAAACCAGTTTGATATGTTGATTCAATTTGGATAAGAATTTTGTAATTATTATTACAAACATGAAAGTAAATGGTTAAAACTTTCATTACTGATTTGCAACACGCCAAAAATGTAATTAATTTAATAGTTATTGCATAAAATTCTTAAATAAATTGTCTTGGATAACAAAAAAATCATTTGAGTAGGTTATGTAAAGTATGTATGTAGGTTTTAAAGGTTAGTGTAGTATATATGTAAGTAGTAGTAGTAAAATCTGTAAAAAATCTTTTATTTTTGTTTTCGATTGAAATTTTATTATAATTTTCGATTAGTCGCGAGTATCAAGAACTTATACATAATATGATGATACTCTGTCCACGATGTGTTAAACAAACAAAAAAAACGATACACCCTATCATTACTTTTTTGCAATAGCCTTATGAGATCACGTCCTTAAGTATTTGAAAAATGCTAAAATTACGTGACTGGTTTGGTCGTAAATATTGTTTTGTAACACTCCTATTCTTGCTTTACCAAACGATCAGAAAAAAGCTGACGAACGCCTCTGGATGATTGATTTGTGGTTATAATGGAAGGGAAGCGTTTGGTGAATAGCTTTGATCACTCGTTTCTCCTTTTCTCCTAGTTGCCGGTTGTTTATTGATCAAAGTGAGTGTTTACAAACATCACGTATTCTATGATCACTACTGACGTTTTGATGCAACAGTTTTGCCCACGTGGCATGTGGCTGCTGTCAGTTGCATTGCGTTGAAATGGTCGTCCGTGACTGAAATATTGAAATCATAAATTAATGTATTAATGCATTTTTACACTCATTTGTCTCGCCACCCTGTTTAAAAACGTTTTTTATCATCATGATTGACAATAAACTACCCGAGTCTAAATAAACACTCGTTTGCTACAATGTAGATCATGAATCATGAAAAATCGAGTGTAAAAAGAGTGTAGCAATTAATGTATTAATGCATTTTTACACTCATTTATCTCGCCACCCTGTTTAAAAACGTTTTTTTTTGTCATCATGATTGACAATAAACTACCCGAGTCTAAAATAAACACTCGTTTGCTACAATGTAGATCATGAATCATGAAAAATCGAGTGTAAAAAAAGTGTAGCAATTAATGTTATAAACATTTTTTATTGATTGTTAGTACTCTGAACTGACACGTAAGTTAAATGTACCAGTAATGGACCTATCTAGCCTACAAAAATTGATAGTTTACTAAATGTTACAAGCTATATTTTAAGCTACTTAATCTAGGAATTCGTTTTCAATCAGTGAACCACATAATACATACATAGTTTCGCTTCTAGGGTTTCGATGACGAAACCTAGTTATCATCACTTAAATAAAAATATTATTCTTGTGTTCATTTTGTACAAATGTTGATAAATCTAAAATTCGTAACTAGGGCTTCGGGAACTCAGTTCTCCCATCGATAATGCTCTTCATACATTTTTCATAGTTATTAAGTCGAAATCTTTATCAAACAATGATCCCAACTACCTCAAGATGTGGTTTGTAAGGAGTGCAGCGAACTCTCTCGTGAAGACCAACAACTAACAACTGAACATGATCCATCTCCGAGGGGGCGTTATCCGCGGGCCATACAAAGCGCACCAGATGATACATTATATCCGCACTAAGGCACCGTAATAATTATTATCCAAAGTGGAGTGTCAGCCATTTGTTACAATCGTGTGCTCTACAAGAAAACAGAAAATGGAGGCTGGTATAATACCATACCTTTGTGCGTATTTTTTATGCACAGTTTCTTAGTAAAAGAGACGGAAAATAAATAAATTTGTTTCGATTTCATAATAAATCAAAATTATGTATCGTGATTATAACTATAATATCTTAGTGTTTTGTTTTGAAAAATTAACTATTATAAAAATACTACACAAAAACAGCATTTTAATCATCTAACTTCTGATGAATGAATTTGAAAATTTTGATAAAAGAGACCAATAAAAAAAATTACAAAACGTTCTGCGACCCTCGTTTTTTGTTATTGGCCTTAGTACTTGTTATAAAACTATAAAACACCAAAGATAAACATAAGTACTTGAGCAGCGTTAAATCTCAAGGGTTAATTATTACAAGATCGAAAAAGCGCTTCGAGTGGGATTTCGTTGTAAATACTCGCAACGCGCAAAGATTGAATAAATCCCTTTCTCAGAATATTTGCGAAATCAATTGAGCCGTAGATATGAGCTCTATGGAAATAACTTCACTTTGTGTCATGTCATTTTAATGAATTGAAATCGTTGTATAAAATGGCATACATTACAGCTACAATGTTATAGAATTCTATTCAGTTGCATACATTCTGTCATTTTTCCAAAATGGTCTCAAAACTGAAAATAGTTTTACAACTTTAATTTTAATTAAATGTTTTTTCTTTATGCTTCAATCCACAATAAAGAAATGAGTTTGTTATTATGTAAGTTGGTAAACTTTTTGTGAACATTTAAATAATCTTTTTCCCGATTGTCAAATTAATATGACAAAGCGACATTTTATTGAAATAAAATTTTTACTTTTTGTACTAAAGTGAACCGTCAAATGTTTGAAATTCTGTTTTATTGAAATTGTTGCCTCCTTTGACGTTCAAGGCCAAGTCGAGCGATATAGTAATAAAAGTTTCATCTTCGCATTTCAATAAAAAAAAACAAATTGTTAAAGTATTTTCAAGTAAACTCGATAATAAATATTTTATTCAATAAAAATTTTTGACCAAAAATCATTTTTCTTACTTTTTATAATTATTTATTTATTTATTTAAACGTATTTTATAATAATTATTTATTTATTTAAACGGTAGGTACACGTACCTTTTATAATTCCATGTTACAATTTTTTTTATCATTCAAGTACCAAACTAATAAATAACGAGTAGTATAATATTATAGAATAAAAATAACGAAATTAAAAATTAATTTTAAAACGTTAAGAAATTAATTATTAAAAAATTGCAACGGAAAAAATTGATTGCAAGAATGTTATTTTTCACAATTCACAAATATTTTATATGTGATACCTAGGACTGGCGTTAAAGCGTATGGCTCATCTTATCATCTTGCAACAAATGATCAAGATTCAATGTAGCAATGGTTTACTAATACAGTGACTTGCGCACCATTGGGTGCGGAAAAGGGAAAGTTTTAGTAGGTGGGTAGAAATTATTAAAAAATCTCGGCAACAACTTCTAAATCTGATGATCAACTTTACATTTTGAAGAATTTAATGCACGATGTTAGAGTGATATATATTTGTGTAAAACCTCTCTTTATATCACAATTTTGGACAAAACAGTCTTTCTGCTTCTTTGGTAAATCAAAAATGAGCACACATCGTTATCTTTTGGTGCATTTTATCTTGAAAAATACAGTTCGTCGTGCGGTCGTGTCTATTAACTTTTACATGACATTATCTGGTTTTTGCATAACAATCTCGTGTTTTATCTTATCTCAAAACTTCTGCTTACTTGAACACGTAATTAATAGTTTTATTGTTAAATAAAATAACTACTATTATTTTATTATACAGAAAATATTGTTTAAATGTTAGATACTTGGCGTGATATAAAATTACAATGGTCTAATTCTTAGACCAAGTATTCTAAGGTGAATACAGAAAATGAAACGAAAAAAATCACAGAACCTAAATAATCCGTTTATGGAATCATCGTGAGCTTATTTAATTTATTCTAGCCCGAAAACTCGAACTATTCAATATCGGAACTAATTTCAAATAGTCATAACCTGGTCAAAACAGTGCCAGTAGGAAGCAAGCTGTGGTAGAGCGGGGTTTGAACATAGGTATTCTAATCCGGAGTCTGCGACTATAACCACTATACCACAAATCGACTCTTGTGGAGATGCACGGCAGATGTATGCCTAGATTTTATCGTGGTTTGTAAAATTCATATGCTCCATATAGAGAGCGGGTACGGAACCATAAAAATGCTTAGAATTTAGCTCGTAATTTTACACACATTAAATTCTTCAATATCAGCTCTAAGATCGTTCTATCACTTTCCATATTAAATTATCGTTTTCGTACCCTATTTATCGATGAAAATTCCTTCTTGTCACCGGGTAGAAAGGGACAGATCAGACAAATGTTATCTCGACTTCCTTAGCTCCAACGTTATCTCTCTAGGCCGATCATCTCCTTGACACGTCTGGAGTTTCGACTCTATCTTCTTCAGGGTGAAAGTTATATCAGTTTGATCGACGTTTTGTCAAGATTCACGATGATTCTAACAGTTTTGCATACTAAATAACAAGCAAGATGAATGGGACTTTTAATCGTTGAAAACATACTTCGTATTAAATTGACTATCACGTTTTTGAACTGCGATTTTGTACTATTGCAACTTGCAGCACTGCGTAAAACGTTTACATTGTATACTTATACTAGTACTGTATTTTTCCATAAGTGATATACCGCGTTATCATACAGTCCTGGTCTTAGTCGTAGTATAGGTAATTAACATTTTAATGTTGTGAAATTTATGTTAGAAGCACTCTATTTTTTGTAGTTATTCATTATAAAGTATTTAAAAAAACTCTTTGTTTTTAACTACTTTTAAAGTTGTATTATAAAAAAGTAGTAAAAACGACGAGTTTTATTTAAATAGTTTGTTTTCATCAGGTGTTCCGATAAATTGTCATAAATAACCCATTTTTTTTTAACTAGCAAATTATCACCGATTTTCCGAATAAACCAAATTAATAGACTATTATCTTTTTTAAATTTGTTAGCGTGTTGCAGCTATTATTAATATAATAATATCTTCCATTGTGTTACATACACAATACACTATATGGATATAAATCTACAATATTATGATCGTAATGCGTACCTTCGTTCAATATAGTTTTATCAATCAGCATCTATAAATACAATTCTATACAGAGTACTGTGATATGATAGCATTGATCAAATGGATCCATTTAAATGCCTTCATCCAGCACTAGTCTCTATCCAATTTTTGAAACGGATATTACATCAGTCATTGGCCTCGTGAAAGGTGTGCCTAATGATGACTGTCAAATAACCTGTTGTTACCTTTTCCCCCATTGTTTCAACTCGTTAACATAACATGGAAAATTTACTGTACATGTAGATAGTACGAATCTAAGAGCTCCGAAACTCTTCGTAAGGGATTTACTTGCTCAAGAGGAAAATGCATATTCAGTTCCTTAATCATAAAATCACATTTTGCGCTGAAGCCTAAGACTGATCACCTTGCCTTCATGTAACAAATTAATGATCAAGATTCACTGCACTTGTGTATCAATGTAGTGCCCTATGCACCATTGGGTGCAGATAAGAGAAAGTAGTAGTAGTATTAGTAAGAAACGTAATAAATAAATACGTTTAAACTAAATGTACTTTTTTTTTTTTTTAATATTCATTATTTGGTCACTTTTTTAGTCCAAATGTAAATTTTTTTCCCAAATATTAAATACATCAAAAATACGCTCGGGAAGGTTTTACAAATACACATAAATTTAAAAAAACTTTTACAGGTCTATGGATATATATTAAGTATGTAATTAAATGTTTTTCCCAGTCGCGTGCGGATATACGAGTACGTATGCTGTTTTCAAAATACTAAGTAAAATAAAACACCTGCCCAAAATAACGTGTAAAGAAAGTTGCTGTATAGTATTTTCAAAAGGAGGTCTATCATTAATAATAAAATATTCTTAACCTGTATGGACCGTTTTGGATCTCTACTATTCATTGTATCTCTTGACTTTTTAAGTAATCCCTTGGTTTCTTGGTTTCCTTTTGTGTCCCTGTCTCGTAATATGTTCATATTTAGAATAATCCCATGTATGGTTTGTCCAGCCGGATAAAAATGACGATCACGTTTTCCATTGGGACTTGGGACCTCACACCTCGAAATACAATACAAATTGTACATAATCCGCGTATTTGTGGGTGTGTGGATTACTAACTCCAAGAGGCTTGTATCACAACTCGTAATATCCGTCGTATACATCTTGTTTATTGTGCTAATATTTATTTTAACAACCTTAACAAATACTTAACAAAAATATGTAATATTATGCTCTGTTTTTACGTATAAATAAATAATTTACTACTTCTACTTTCCCTTATCCGCATCAAATGGTGCATAGGGCACTGATTGGTCCACCGAGTGCAGTGAATCTGGATGATGGTGGAAGGCACGATGATTAGTCTTCCGCTTTAGAGCCAGTCCAAGGTATCACATATGAAATATTTTTATTGTGAAAATCACATTTTAAATCAATATTTTATATTGACTTTTATCGGGAATCGAACCCGCGAACTCATTCGCCAGCCCAACACGCTACCGCTACACCCGAGGAAAGTAAACACCAGCGCGCATTATTTCTTAACGTAAGAGTATGAAACATTATAATCATATTGAAGCGACAATACATAATAAACTAAAATGTGCACTTTGATGCTAAAAATGCGTATCTGTGTATTTTTCCGTCAGCAGCATAGCTATTTTGCCATGACCGGCATTCAATAAATGAATACATTCATGTTACTTTAATTTTATTTATTCGTTTTAGACAAATAATAATTAGTACCTGCCTCCCTACTCTCGTGTCTCTAATCTTGTTGAAGCGAGGTGTACAAAATAAGATGTAGCGTGTATCCAGGTTCCAAGTACAGTGGATAAGGTAAATGTTCGAACTAAAGGATAAGGGTTCATGTGTTTGGTATTTTATTACGGTAATCAACTCGTCGTATGTGGGAGGAAACTTCGTGAACGAAAGTTAACTGACAGCCTCAGAAAAAATCTAACTATTAGGTTTTTAGATTTATTGATTGACAGAGAAAAGAAACGAATTCGAAATGGTTATTTTGTTAAAATTTATTCTGAAGTATTTTTACTTTTTACAGGCATTTTATTTACCCTTGTCGATTTTTAGCTTCACATTCGGGTATGACGTCATTAGCCAATAACGGGCGTTAAAAGTCACTCGTAATTTCGTGTTTTTTAAAACATAAATTTATAAATGAAACAAAATTTTTGATCATTGTGTTTTTATATCGTTGGAATTGTAAAAATATACTTTAAATATTTATAACGTTTTCAAGGATATTCATGCTATCGGGAAGAACCCTATTGTAAAATTTCCCGACTATTACCTACAAATTTGGCGATACCAATTACCTAGTATTCGAATAATATTAGGGTTCCCTTTAGTCATTTTAGATTTTAGTG
>JAGVSP010004432.1:0-16236 GCA_022494985.1 Micrasema minimum
ACCTAAAACTTAAATTGCCTAATTACACCTGTATTATTATTATGTATTTATTTATTTACGGACATGTACCATTTAAACACAATTACATATTATACATGGTGTAACAAAACTCAACTGTACAAGCGGGGGGAAACTAGTGAATCTAGGTCACATTTGGAGTCGATTTTGAAGAATAAAGTTTTTTGACTTGACCCATAGAAACCCATATTCGAGAAAATTGAGTAAAAAGTTGTTTTTTTTTTCGATAAGTTTTTGCTAATTGTTATTAAATATCATTTAGTTTCTCAAATTAATACAACCCATAGAGAAAACAAAATAAAAAAAACTGCATTTTAATAATAATTTGTGGAATTTTACTTAATCTGCCGTACTTATGAAAGCTTTATATTACACATTCGACTCCAAATATGATGTAGATTCACCAGTTTTCGGGTTGTACTAAGAGTATTGTTACACTGCTTCCGTGCATACATACCATTATAATTTTCTACGCGGAATAATGTTCTAAAATATCAATTCCGTATCAAAATAATATTCTAAACTTCTCTCTTTCTCAAACTTTTTTTACGTGTACGAATTTAAGGCTAAGTTACCCAGAAACAATAATTAAGCTCCTTAACCTTTGAGATCAGCACGGTATTAAAAACGGGAAGTATCATCTATTATTGGCCGAATTCAATATATTATATATTGTCGTCATGTTGCTATGTCGTTACGTTGACAAATCCCAGATGCCAGATGGTCAATCCGGGACAATGGAATTGTTGGACAGATCGGATCCTAATAAAGGAACCTTTAGGCCATTGGACGAAATATGAAATAATGGAACACCCCCGAATAAAACTAAAATCATTGCCCTATATTTTACCTGCTTATCAGTTGTAGTGAAGTAGTTTGTACGATTATTTATTCAATTTTCCTTACATATAATATATTATGTACTATATTGACAAATAACAGTATTGGACGTTGTCACTCAAAGGGCCCTAAGGCACCACTATACATAAATATCAAAATATCAGTAAACCGCCAATTAATTTGTTCTACACTTATTTTATTTATTTTTTATTCAATTCAGTTGTTGTTCAAATGTCTCTATTACTCTAATTGACTATGCGCTCGGAGCTGCAAGACACATTTGTAATAGAGCCCCTCTCGGTAAAATCGAACCGTCTTTAGTAAAAGTTAGATAAAAATATTGTAAATCCTGTCTCAATTTTTTAAAACTACATAGGTACTAAACTTTTTCGTAAAATGATTATCAACACCAATTACTGATAGGTATTAGATGGTAGCTGGCATCCCAATAGTCCATTCCCGTTGTAGCTGCAAGACGACCTGGATTCTAGACTCTATCTGCTATCAGTAACATTATTATATCATTATTAAAATAGTTTAAATTTAATTTGTACGTAGGTGAAGCTGAACTTCCAACCGTCCATAAACCGAATGAAAATGAGGTGATTCCTCACAAAAATGGCGCTTTTAAATTATCCAATAATATAAAGATGCAAAAAATTTAATCTATTCTTAAATTGCAGTCTCACATGATTCAATGTTAAGTTCCAAAACCCAGTAGCCGTCCGAAGGTAATTGTGTTCTAGCTGGCTACAAAACTGTAATATTATAAAATATAGGGTCAATTCGGGCCTAGGTTTGACAGATTAGGGTCCGTATTACGTGGGTGTGCTTTGGGACTTAGTGCACTATTCACGTGTACCTACCCTTACTTTATGATGTTTGCCGTTTGCCGCCCTGTTACATGGGAGTCCAAGTATGACGATATGTATTTTATTTAATCCGAAACGACATATTGTACTAATGTTTTATAGATTTTCGCATGAAAAGTTATTGATTGTAAAAACTATTTTGAAAATACGTAATACCTACTTAATTTGTGTTTAAATCGAAAATGGTATTTTATAAAAACTTATGCGTATTATTTTTTTTTATCTACACCACTTAATATCATCTACAAAACAAGAATCCATATAAAAATATTTCTAAAAGTATTTTTTTTAAACATTAGTCACTGCATTGATGTCTAGTACAGTAAGTGAATTGACTACTCAAATACCTATCTTCGTATCTTCTTTAGTCACCATCAAATAAGGGTACCTACCCCATCACAGGTATTAGCTACGGAATAACATTTTACAACCCACAAATATTAAATCTTATATCTGATTTCTACAACTTTACTTACCTTTACCTTCTACACAACAAAAATTAAACGATTTACATAAAATCGTCCTAAGAACTCCTGAAAATATGCTACAAATTTGAAATATAATGTTTTAGTACAATAAATAAATGAATATCCACGTCAGCTTACTATGGCTCTAGTGTATTTAGGGAATAATTGAATTACCCTGTCCACATTCTGGGACCCGTCCCCTCGACTGTCGAGAGGGCATTGTCGGGACCTTCCTGAGTAGGACAAGAGGATAGAACGACAGGACGCGCTTTGTCGGACTGTTATTGTGTGGAAAAATATTATTTAGTTTGTTTCTCTCTTCAGCTCCAATTGTTGCTGCTCCCATTGCAAAATAGCGAATCCCATTCAGTAAATAAACAAAATATTGATTTTCGTCCACTTTATACGATCAATTCAATTTTATGCTATTTTTATATTCAAAGAAAGTTGTTACTATTTTTTTTTTTTTAAATTTATATTTTTATTATTTATATCAAATAACATTTATTACATGTATTTCCCATGAGTTACATATAACTCATTATGGGCCCTAAAATAATAACATTTATGATAACATATTCACGACAGAACACACAATTATTATAGTCACAAAAATATTAAAACAAGGAAATTTAAAATAAAAAATTCACTTATATGCTAATTACCACATTCCACATACTGCTTTAAGTAATACTGATAAAGGCTATCAGCCACATTATTAGATCCTCTAATACACGCAGGTAGCATGTTATATTGCCTACAAGCCAGGTACAGCAGAGACTTTAGGCGAAGTATGACTATCGGATTTTAATTAAGTAGCTATCTTTTTTGTAAGAAAACTGCTCTTATAAGCGGAAGATATTATTACAATTAATAGTAGTGCCTGGATGTAGAAGCTGCGGAAGGCCGAGAAAGACATGGCATGACCAAGTACGTCAAGTGGTCATGTGAAAAGTCGGAATAATCGGCGTATGTGCATGTGAAGATGTATATGAATGTTGTATGAAGCTAAGGAAGTCTGTCAGGACAGAGTGGTATGGCGTTCTATCCTCTCTGCCCTGACGTGAGGGTTAGTTAGTTAGTTAGTTAGTTAGTAATCATAAATAATTAAGTATTCACACTAGACTCATATCTTTCAAATTGTATTAGGTATACAAATTTCATGAATTCATGTATTTAAATAATATCATTATGCAGTTTGTCCGCCTCGGGCATATTGGTTATCACAATGAGCTAACATGCATGAGATCGCGGGATCGATTCCCGACGGAATCAATATGAAATGTTTACATTTCAATTATTTAAACCAAACAGAAAAGGCGAGAGTTATGATAGGGTGTGCTGAAGGCGTCTAGTGATGTCCACGAATGCTCCACATAGGAGCGAACGTGACTAAAGAAGAAGATTTTCCAAAAACTGTTTTTAACACAGAAATTACCCAAAACAACACGTTATCTTACTTTCCCTTGTCCGCTCACAATGGTGCGTAGGGCACTGCAGTGGTACACCAAGTGCAGTGTATTTTGATCACGAGGCGCACAAAGAGGCGTTTACCTGACATAACTATTTAACTGACAAGTTTAAGACATTCCTTTTATTTTTAATTTAATTTTACTAAATTCTACCCTCAAAATAATATCGTAAATTAACGGAGGTCCGAAAATTCCTGGACTACCGTTGTCGCCCTAATGATGACGTCACGGGCCGTCTGCGACCACTGCGATGATGTGCAGATATGTCAAAACAAAAGAAAAGCTAACAAAAAACACAGCAAACTCAGAAACAGGGTTGCCACAAAACAATAATTCAAAACAAAAGGTGTTTTCCATGATCGTTTTTCTTACTTAAACCTTATATTCGGAACATCACTTATTTTAATGTTTAAAAAAAAAGGTTGTTTTTAAAACCATCCTGAATAGACGAGAAATTGAAATAAAAGCTATTTATATTCGTAACTATCTGTGAATAAATACCGCAATAATGCATTTTTACCTACATTTTACATTGTTATTGGTTATTTATTTAAATTGCATGAGTACCAAAAATTGTTTCTTATAATATATTAATCATGTAAATGTTCTGTAATATATAATGCTGTACTGAAATGCCCTGACTCAACACGGATTATCTAATGAGTCGGGGCCAGATCACTGTCATGGGTCGCTACTGAGTGAGTCGCCATCAATTGTGATTATTTACGATAATATGTGAAATGTAAATAAATTAATAAATAAGTAAGATTTTACGTAAACTGCAGTATTTTATTAACTTATTTCGCAATTGTTTATCACCTTTTTATCAATGTTTTTTGTGTTTAATGTACAATGAGAAATGTAGCAATGCTACTGGAATATTGTGTTTTATTTTATTCATTATATTTTTTTACATTCAGTATTGTTTTTATATTGAATATTTTGTAAATGAAATTAAATATAACATTATTTTTCTATGTCGCATCCCTGATTCTGTTCGTTCGGCCATAGTTACGAAGGCTAGGAATTGTGGCCAATTAATCGTTCGGAAAATAATATTGTCAAGTTGTCACCGAGAGAGATATCGGTCGACCTATCAGGACACGCCATTCGGACGTATTATGGAGCCATTTTGTTTCGGGGATTTACGAGCGTACCCATGTCCGTGTGATCGTTATTTGGGGCTTGTACTGTATCTACACACAGCGAAGCCAAAAGTAATAAACTTAAACTAAAAGGACATTCTCAATCGAAATAGAAATCAAAATTAAAACAAACAAGTAAGGCTAACCGTATGTTAACTTCAAATAATGTTCAGTGGAGCTGACATCCCTTACATTAACATTTTAATAGTACTATTTGACATCTCAACAGAGACGAGAAGTTTGGAAGGGAATATGGATATCTAGGCGTTTACAGGGCTTATGACCTGTCATTTGCTGGGTTAACATTGATGTATTACAACATTCCCCTTTTCACCTAGCATTTAATATCCATATCTGCCAATTATCAGAACTTGTATATATACAGTGAAATGGCGCGACGCTTCACATGTGAACACTCTCTGGCATCCATTGAGAAAATTGTAATACATCAAATATTGCATCCGATAATGCTTAGCGCAAAAACGGCAAAATTTTGTGATCAGGTCAGTCTCAAAATTATATTTGTGATGTACCATCAAAGATGATGATAATGATTTGTTAAGTGAAATATAATCTTTTTAGTCGCAAACATTTCAAAACAATGGGTAATTATATCATTTGTAGTTTTTAACGTTTTCTTCAGGACACAACTTATTCTGAAGTTATTTATTTGTTATAAAACAGCATTATCGACAAAATTAACAAAGGTATTTTACGTTGGTTCGGTCATGTAGAGCGAATGGATGATGAAAGAACGGCTAAAAAAATATATGATGCGACTGTGCCTGGATGTAGAAGTCGAGGAAGGCCGAGAAAGACATGGCATGATCAAGTAAAACAAGTGATTGAAAGTGGGCATGTAAGAAGTCGGAATAATCAACGTGCGTGCATCAGAAGATGTATGAATGTGGAGGAAGCAAGAGAAGTATGCCAGGACAGAGTGGTGTGGCGTTCTATCCTCTCTGCTCTGCTACCCCTTCGGGGAAATGGCGTGATGGTTAGTTAGTTAGTTAGTTAATAATATTATTTAATGTATGATAGCTTTCTAAAACTAATAATCGAGTTCACAGTAGCCTGTCAAATCATTAAAAATCGGTGGGTAAAAAGGATTTTTTTTTCATGGTTTTGACTTTCGGACAGGTCTATATGCGTCCACTGCAAAGTAATGGATACTGCTTGTATCAGAATGCTTATCTTGATATCAATGACGCCGTCGGCGTCGGCAGATTGTGACGCCTCTAAAACAAATAGAGATATACAACAATACCCAAAACCTCACCGCGGGGCACTGATTTATCGCATCCCTGATTTTGTGTGACAACCCCATTCAGGGAAATAGCCGAGCCGCCACTGGACCTCTTGTGGGAGATTCATTACTTAATAGATGTTATTTATTATAACAAATATAAATACAAATATATAAATTATAGGTACTCCTACTTTTTTCCCAGTATCAGTAAAGCCAAGGTATACATATTATCGGTTCGATTCCAGTTGGTGTCAATGTGGAATTTTTATTGTAATGTTGCTTTTAACATTCATATTTCATATCCGATATCTTGGACTGACACTGAAGCGTACGACTGATAATAATCTTACAAACTTTCATGTAAATAAATAAATAATAAGACAGTGCAATTGGTGTACCAATAAAATGTTTTACGCACCAATAAGTGCGAACAAGGAGAAGGAATGAAGGAATATCATGAAAAAATAAAGTAAAGTAAAAATAAAGAGAATAGAGCAATGCACAAGGTTAATCCATTATTATTATATAGCTAATTTGTATAAATTATCTATAAGATAATTTAAATAGCGCCGTTTTCGTATAAATATACCTCAAGGGCGCTTAAAATATTGAATTCAACGGCTCGGGAAATTTAAAGTGAGTTCAAAACTCAATTTCTGAGGAAAAAAAACATTATCAAAATTAATATATCGAAATTATAATAAAATTATAATAATCCATATATCGCATTATGTCAGGTTACGGAAGCTACGCGAAAAATTACCCTTATTTAATTATTTATTTATTTAAAACTTCATGTACAATTACATAGCCATTACAATTACAAAAGTACAAAGGCGGGCTTATTGCTTTTAAGCAATATCTCCGACAATTATCTTATAAATATCGCTACTCACTCCATGGGCCCAACGCAATAGCAATTTCACCGATATTTCCCGGTTAATAATACAGTAAATAGGTACCTACTTCAAATAAATAAATAAATGCTTATATATAAATATATCAATATAAAATCTTATATTTTTAGAATTACCTTTTTTTTCTTTTGTCTCGTGCATGCTGCATGAAAGAGTGTGAATTAATTCACATTGACATTCATAGTATACTCACGAACAGGCTATGCCTTGGTGGGATTTTTTTTTTTTTTTTTTTATGTATATGTAATATTATGTATATTATGTATTGTTTTATGTAATACAATGAAAGCCCCACCCTTTCCCTAGACTGCTTTAAAGACTATTGAGTCTTTTTTCAGTCCAGCCAACTCTACCGATTTTTTCAACAAGCTAAACCGCGATTTTAAGATTGTTAGTGTGATAAAAATACGGATGAATTTACGATTATGTACGCGAACAAATGATTTCATTGTACCCCTACCACCGTCTTGGCTTATGTATTATAATTGTCATTGTTTCCATCACCCAAACCAACCAGAGTCGGCCCAAATTAACAGTGGTAGGGATGTTAGTTTGTTTTATGTATTATGTAAGATTTTAAATTAACACTCCCTACATTTTTACATAGTTGTGTAAATTGATTGGGTCTGATATTGTACAGCAATATACAGCGCCCCTGAATATAGGTAATTATTATAAAATTAATATTAAAGAGGTGTAAAGTTACGAATACATATTTTAAGTTAGGCCAATAAAATATTTTAAAGAAGAAAATTAAGGTTACGAATAATGTAAAGACTACGTGAGTTGTTAGGAGGGGACGTGTTACAAAGTTACAAATAAAGTGAGAAATTAAAACGGATTCGTGAGATACAAAACCAAAAAAATTCAGATAAAAATCCATACTGCCATATGCGGGTTTAGTTACCAATATAATTCGTAGGGTTTGGTGCTTAACTCTCCGTTAAGTCGAAAGGAAGGAACGCGTTGCTTGGATATTATTCCTGAAAAACGATGACTAAAAATTTAAAATTACACATATACTTACTACTTAGCCATCCTTTATATATACCTATTTCTATTTGCATTTGTACCTACTTATTAAATTAAATAGACACTAAAAGTGTGGGCCCTTCCCAAGCACAAAAACATACATCTTTTTTGAGAAAACATAATTGAATTCTTTATATTTTTTTTACTATGCACAACTACGCACTAAAACTAAATACATTAAATAAAATTAATAATAATAAACCAGTACCTACTTATGTAATAATGTATTATACATAAAATGGTTTTCCGTGAGTGCTGAGGTTTTAATGTAGAAATGTAGGTAGGTACTTTTGTATTTATTTATATTAAACATTTAAAAAATAATGAAACGTCCATGGTCTATAGCTACCAATGCACAATCTTTATTGGATGCGAGTTAATTAATTTAGTTCGCTTTAGTGTAAGCGGAATAAAAAAAAAAAGTACTACTACTAAAACCACTCTGCCTTATCACCCAATGGTGCATAGGGCACTGCATTGGTACACAAGTTACATGAAGGCAAGATGATCAATCTCACGCTTCAACTTCTTCCTAGGTCACCTAATATGAAATATTTTTATGTGAAATACACATTCAAATAAAAATTTCATATTGACCCCCATCGGAAATCGAACCCGCGACCTCATGCATGGCAGCACAATGCGCTGCCGCTACACCACGGGGCGGACAAAAATTATGTAACTAACTAACCAACTAACTAACCATCTAGCCATTTCCCCGTAGGAGTAGGCAGAGAGGATAGAACGCCATACCACTCTGTCCTTACATACTTCCTTTGCTTCCTCTACATTCATACATCTTCTCATGCACATACGCCGATTACTCCGACTTTTCACATGTCCACTTTCAAGCACTTGTCGTACTTGGTCATGCCATGTCTTTTTCGGCCTTCCTAGGCCTCTACATCCAGGCACACTTGCATTTGAACTTCTTTTAGCCGTTCTTTCATCACTCATTCGCTTCACATGACCAAACCATTGTAAAAGCCCTTTCTTAATTTTGTCGATAATGCTTATCTCAGCCTTGCACTCTGCTCTAATTTCGACATTTATACACCTATCATACATAATCGTACCACACATTCGCCATCGAGAGATCGCATTTCAACAGCATTTAGTCTACTTTCATCCTTCTTTTTCCAACACCACGCTTCACTACCATACATAAGGGTTGGTACAAGATCTCCGTTGTGTACTGCCTTGAAAGTACATTGCCGCTGTAATAAAAGTAGCTGTAGTAAAAATAATTTAAGTACAAATAAATTATTTTACTTAAAAGCAATTATTACTTTCATTAAAAATTTGGTTTTAGGTACTACCAACGCAGGATTTATTTGTAAAAATATAAATATTTATTCGAATTTTTTGCATTAGATTATCAGATGATTGAAACGATGTGTTGAAGCTTACGACTGAGGAAGAAAAAATATGAACACATTTGAAAATTAAGCGTATTTTTCACTGTCATATTAGTAGGTACGAATAAAGGTACGTATTTGTTGTCGGGATAAATAAAGTTATTTGAATGTTTATAATGTGGCCGCCATATTAGGATCTCAGCTTAATCACCAAATATGTTGATCCGTCCGAACAAAGTACAGCCAATGACAAATTAGGGATGTTACGGATATATTTCGGATATGAAATTTTTTACAGTTTACGGTTATGAATATTAGAATAATTTCGGATATTCAGATAGTTCTGGATGATTGAGAAAAAATTTAAAAGATTTTAACTATTACGGAATCTCGGTATGATGGCACTTTACGTTTCGTAGATAAATAATGTGGAAAGCCAAAAAATCTTAGTTAGTATTAGGCACAAATGGATCACCTGGTCCGTAAAAGTAGGCCTAGGACAATGAAGTAAAGCATTTAAGGTTTTTAAAATCGAAGGCAGCAAAATTATATATTGCTTTGGGATTTCGTTGCCAGTTAGGTGTCAACATTATTTTAAAAAGTCGAACAGCGTGTAAATATCAATCATGATATGATTCAATTTACTATAAGCATAAGTAAGGAAAAAATAAACAATTAATTATAACTTAGTTGTACAGTGCATATTCCCTTTATTATTAAAAATTATTTATTTATATATCTTTTTCGGATACGGTTAAGAAGATCCATAACTCCCCTATCACAAATATACCGCCGACGTCATGAAATGATTTTCACATTAGCTCAACTTGCAGGTACGGGCCGCTAAAGCCTTTTTAAATCCTGTATCGAATGAAAAGAAGAATCGATCAAAATCCCTTTGAAAATAAAAATAAAATGATGCGATCTCAATTAGGTAGGCATAAAAACGTACCGCCTCTGATCTGTACTTTGTATATACCCCGTGGATTAGTACGTGGTCACCAAGTAAAATGAACATGTCTAAGTTCGGTTTCTGATTGTATTAATACATTATTATCTTGAATCAATATTTTGCGGATGACTCTGACTTAAAAATCAAACGAATAATAAATAAAAATACCGTGAAGCGGGAAATAATCGAATAGAGATAATTAATGCATTCTAATTCCTTCTACTAAAACTAATCATGCTTATAAATTTAATCAAACTTAGTATGCGTAGAAATAAATTACACCGCGTACATTTTTCTTTAATGACCTTTGAATCTACGTAGAGCTAAGAATGTTCTTATTTTTTTATACATCTTCTTGTTTTATTTATATTTCATTATAACAGAAATAGCATATCGGTACTGTACGGTTTTTCACTGAATGGGTTTTTTTATCCCCAAAAATCATAAACACAAATTACAATTGAAGGCGTCCCTGGAACAAGAGTCTAAATGCAAGAGCAAAATTTTACAGGAGAGAGAATAAACGCTTAGTGAAATAGACCCTTTTCCCACTAAAGCTAACTTTAGAGGTCGATTTTCGGCTATATTTAGGTACCAAAAAAATCACAAAATACCTCACTTTATAAAGACTGTTATTAAGACCCTTTTAAAACAATAAAATAACTTTTGACCCCAATGTACTATTTTATTTATTTTATTTATTTTTAGTTTATTGCAGTTTTTAAGACATATTGTTATTTTTAATGCATTCCTCACTGGGGGACCCCGTGCCCTATACAGACCCTACTTCCAGGGAGGCCTTCAATTGTTCTCCAATTAACTTTCATAATAAAATATTATTTCGTAATGCGATTTCACTAATACTGGAATTATCAACTTACTGAAAAAAACATTGAGAAGTTAAAGAACTCATTCCAATTTGAATTGTTTAACAAAGCTTAAAGAATAATTTACGATAGCTGCTTTATTTAATTTCCCCATAATTCCGCAAATCATCTCCGTCCCAAGACGCGTTGATGGATCAATTGTCGAGTGTCGCACAGAATCGTGCACGTCCCGGCACCACAATAGGAACAGGATCCTGAATGTAAATATTGGGCAAGATTGGGTGGTCTGATGCCCTGCTTTAGCTGACATCACGAGGCCCTGAAATTCGCGGACAACGCCATTCGAAATTGAGGTAAATTGGAAATAACACGGTCGATTCTTCTTGGATCTTCTTGGGTTCCACGGCGGGATTCGATACACTCTTCACCGCCTTTCTGGGAACGTTGTGGGGTTCACATGAGACGTGTTTTATTGACATTTTTCACGGAAAACCCACACAAGACATCGTGACAAGCACTTTTGACTTTTGATACAACTTCATCGGATTTAAATCGATTGGTTATAATCTCGCATCAATTAAAATCGAGTCACAAGATATAATAATAATAATAATAGATTAAGCCAATTTATATAGCGCAAATTTATATAGAGTGGTGCCTTGAAATCGATAGTGGCAAATAAGAACTTATCGAAAGAAGCAAAATTGGCAGTACACAACGGAGTTCTGGTGTATGGTAGTGAAGCGTGGTGTTGGTAAAAGAAGAATGAAAGTAGACTGAATGCTGTTGAAATACGATCTCATAGGCGAATGTGTGGTAAAATTATGTATGATAGGTGTACAAATGTCGAAATTAGAGCAGAGTGCAAGGCTGAGATAAGCATTATCGACAAAATTAAGAAAGGGCTTTTACGATGGTTTGGTCATGTTGAGCAAACGAGTGATGCAAGAACGGCTAAAAGAAGTTTAAATGCAAGTGTGCCTGGATGTTAAAGCCGCGGAAGGCCGAGAAAGACATGGCATGACCAGGTACGACAAGTACTTGAAAGTGGACGTGTAAAAAGTTGGAATAATCGGTGTATGTGCATGAGAAGCTGTATGAATGTAGAGGAAGCAAAGGAAGTCTATCAGGACAGAGTGGTATGGCGTTCTATCCTCTCTGCCTACCCCTACGGAGAAATGGCGTGATGGTTAATTAGTTAGTTAGTTAAATAGCGCCATTTTTATTAAATAACATCTCAAGGGGACTTTACGACTTACGTCTAATAGGATTAGGCAAAAAAAGAAGAAAGGTGTAGAATTAACAATAATACATATCCTAAAGTCCTAAAGCTACAATAATATTAAAACATCCAGGATTGCTACTTTTTGATAACTACGTGTCACTTGGGGGAGTGAGAGTGAGTGTTTAATTCACCTCAAAAATCGTAATCAGCGATTTCAGTGAAGAAGAAAAAGCATGTTACTGCTGTGGATAAGAAATTTTGTATATATGAGTTATTTGCTTTCCCCGAAATTCAATTATAATTATGTGTCCTCCTCGTGGTGTCATGGTATGGATAAGGTAGCGTGTTAGATTATAGTGGGTTAAATATTTACTTACAATGTGATTTATCACATTAATATTTCCTATGCCTAGGCACTGTAGCGTAAGACTGGTTAACTTCTCTTCATATAAAATTAAAATATACTGCATTGGTGTAACTACTACCTATGCAATGCCCGATGCACCATAATGTGCGGATAAGAGAATAAAATAATAATTTGTAAACATATTAAAAAAACAAATACCTACGTACTACGTAGGTATTATATCTGATTTGTTAACATGCTACAATACTCGTATGTACTGTTGCCTTTTTCATAAGGAGCAAACTTTACACGAATAAGGAGCAAACTTAACACGTATAAGGATCTAAGTATTCATATATCCTAAATGAGTTTATTGTTAAAACGCCTAAGGAGCATTAGATTGAAAAAGAAAAAAAAATCTTTATTTTTTTTTCCTATGTAATGTTATTTTTATAAATAAAAAATATATATATATATTATATATGTACATACTCGTATGTGTAGTAAATATCCTTAGTCTTTTGATAATTTATACATATAAATTACTCATTGGCGAATTATTTGGCATTCTCCAGAAAGATTAAAAAATTATTACAAATTACGTAATTACATATTATATTCTTTCTCCGTGGCTTTTAACCAGCCACAATTTTATAAAATATCAATGGGTACCTACATTAAATGTTTGATTACATGAAATTTCGATTCCCAAGTCGGTCACAATAATATATAATAATATTCACATGTATCAGGAATACATAGGTTGGTGGGAGAGTAAGTTATGGGAACAGGCAGACTTCTGTGGTGGTCACGGCGTAGGAGGAAAATTATATCTCCCTGGTTCTCACTCATTGTTCAAACAAACTCTTGTAATTTCTCCGCGGGATGACTAAGGCCTGTGAGGCGCCACCAGAACTCTGCTTAGCATAGACTTACAGGTGACTCACACTAATAACAATAACTTGTATGTACCGCCATATTAACAGATCTAATAGATTGAGATTTTCTACTGACATTTCTTGGTGGGATTAATTATAATAGGGTTCTTCCCGATAACATGAATATCCTTGAAGACGCTATAAATATTGAAAGTATATTTTACAATTCCAACGATATAAAACACAATGATCAAAAATTTTGTTTTCATTTATAAATTTATGTTTTAAAAACACGAAATTTCGAGTGACTTTTAACGCCCGTTATTGGCTAATGACGACATACCCGTCTACCGTGGAAGGCGTGAAATTCATTCCGTAGTGAGCGCCTATATTGCTGTGACGTCACACCGCATGCGCGCTAAATGGAGGATTTTGCGAGCGATTTGAAAAAGCGCTATTTCAAACCGCGCTAAAAAAAAAATTCATATGACATCGTAATTTTTAAAAAAAAATTCCCTTGATATTGTAATTTTTCAATAATTTTTTGAAATAAAATATAAAAATCGGAAAGAACCCAATTATAATTACAACCAGTCTGAGGATTTATTAATTAATTTCAGGATGATTTATAAAGCGCTATTTTCGCGAGAAATCACCACAAGAGCGCCTCAGGATGTCAGTAATGACGAAACCTAGATCGCTGAGTCGATTAAAAACAAAAATGAAATTGTTAAAATTAAAAAGGGGTTTAATGGATTAACTACTCTACTCTCTCTTATCCGCACCCAATGCCGCATAGGGCACTGCATTGGTACACCGAGTGCAGTGAATCTTGATCATTTGTTACATGAAGGCAAGATGTTCAGTTTTACGCTTCAGCGCCAGTCCAAGGTATCACACATGAAATATTTTTGTAAAAAAAAACACTCGAGAATAAATATTTCCTATTGACCCCCATCAGGAATGGAACCCGCGACCTCATGGATGGCAGCCAAACGCTCTACCGCCATGCCACGAGGCGGATCAACTAACTAGATAGAATAAATATATATGTAACTGCATTTGTACGGATAGTTAATACTAGTTACGGAATATACTGAATTTCACACAATTAGTAAATCAAGTGTTACTAATCGAAATTTATGAAACCAGCCCTTAAGAAGCATACCTACACTAGAAAAAAAAGTATTTAATTTTTAAAAATTTTAAAATGTTTATTTTATTTTGCTCTATACTTACAACATGGGTCGCGATGATGGTGGTACTCACAAAATATGGCTACAAAATGAGATTTATTTTTTTTACGGTAAAGAAAGCCAAAAAAAAAACTGGTATTTTAATTGTAATATGCTCTTTAATTTATTATAATTAATTTTATTTTGCTGCAACTATACATGGGTGTCACAATTAATTAATACCTTGTATTAGGAAAACTAATGCAAAAACTTAATTTTAACAAGAATTCTTACAGTAAATTTTACTAAATCTACGATACTTATGAAAGCTTTTACTAAAAGAAAAAAAAAATAAGATCAGATTGGGTTTCGGGTTGTACTAAGACTTTTGTTACTTCGTGTATAATAATAATGTTAATAAATATCTATCAAGTCTGCGTGTCATCAGTAGAGTAAAGGATATACATCAAGCCTGTATCTGAGATCTAAGTAACTAAAGCATCCATTTCTATACGGCGCCAACACTTAAACACACCCACGTCATCCATTGCGCATTGGGACCCTATTCTCTTAGTTTGGCACGAAGTCTTTTATTAAGACAATTTTTTTTTACAAAACAATTTAAGCAACTATGATTTTTTTATTATTGTACTTATTAAATTAACGAAAATGTAACCAAAAGATGTCTTTTTTAAAATAATAAAATTTAACAGAAGATACGTAAGTCGTCTTGCAGCTACCAAGCGCATATACCATTGCAGTTTCAGTCCCTAATTGAGATTTTAGACCTACATTTACTATATTTTATACTCTGGATTGTTAGTAGAATATAACAGATGAAATAATAATTCTAAATACATAATTCACACAAAATATTTTTAATACTATAATATTTTAAAATGAGTGTGCGAAAGTTATGTATCTGTTTTTAACCAACAAAAAAGTATACGAATCGCAATAATTTAACTTCTGGTTGACAAGTATAAAAGAATAGTCCTTACTGGGATGTGAATCCTTTATCAGTTACCCGAATCGATATATATGTTACGGTTGGAATGTTAACAGCTGACTAAGAATTGTTTTTATCTTCCCTGAGATTGAGGTCTTATCTCGGATTCACTAAGTCCACCTAAACAAATGATTGGACCCTTGGCAAGATACATATAACAACAGACTCGACCTCTGCTGCGGGAATTTGGGACTCTAGGTCTTTTTTATACACTTTTTATCCACTTTTTATCGTTCTCTGGCCATGTCGAGATAATGGACTTGCTCGGAGATAATCCTTAATTTTATGGGATTGTGTCCTAATTCCTCTAATAAAATAATTGGGAAAAAAAGCCAAATCGATAGATATTGTTAGTTTTATTATCTGAATTAGATAAATTACTTTGGTATTTAAACCATAGAAAATTAACCGTTTTATTACATTGTGAATTTTTTTGTTGCAGTCTTCAGTTAAA
>JAGVSP010004433.1:0-31796 GCA_022494985.1 Micrasema minimum
GGGTAAATGTGTATTTTGTGTAATTTTAGTTTCAGAAGTGTCGAGTTGTAATAAAAGGCATAAATATTAAGAGCTTTGAAAAGGTTGTAAAGTAGTCTAGTAATAATACGACTTAAGTGCACTGGCATCTATAAATTTAATACAATATTTATATACTCGTATAACTAGCAGATAAGAGTCGGCTTTGTCGACTGTTAAATGCTAGCCCTGCGGGGATTTTCGGCACTTCCGCGCCTCGATTTTTGTTTGTTCCACCTTTATTTGATTGGCTAAAAGTCCCAACCATTGATTAATTAATACATGTATTAATTAATCAATGGTCCCAACAAACAGAAACCTAATTTACGGAGGCCCACAGAGCCGCCCTGACCGAGGCCTGAGTAGAATCTGGAAGGACTGATGGAAGAAATCTATGTTTTTTGCCCCTTGTAAAATCTTTAAAATGTCGAGTATGTAATTAACCCGATCTATATTATCAACAAACTTTTCGAACTGTCACAATGTGACAGTCACATAAACATTGCTAATGAATTGAGGTTATAAATTCAGAGTTACCAATGTGCAAAAAATATGGCATGATTGTAAGTAGGTACCTAGGAGATTATTTTTTCTGCAGGCAACACTGAGATTTATTTTTTCAGCAGACTTTACTGATGTACACTATAATTTTTACGCTAATAATATTATAGATATTGAAAACAAACTAGATTTTGGTTCTATTCATAATTTTATTTCATACACTAAAACAGAACCAGAATCTAGTTTCATTTTTAATAATATAATAATATGGGAGTTCTATAAAAATAAATGAAAACTAAATCTAAATATTCAGAGATTTCCGATGATACATTAAAAGTCGAATAAATTTAAGGGTTTTCAGATTGAATTAAAGACAATTCCGCAAACTGCTATTTTACTAAGCATTTTCGTATTTTTATGGTAGTTGGATACTGAGAAATACATTAATTTGCTATTTTACGCTAAATAAAAAGTGATATTATAGAAAAATTAATATTTACATCCAAGAACCACTCAAATTAAATTATGGTGCACAAGAAATCCCTAGTTTTAGGTTTGAGTGTATAAAATGAGGTTAAGAAAATCGCACTTTGGGAGATTTGAAATATTCAATACATATGTACACCAAATTCTATTTATTATTTTCCGGGGATTATCATTAATATAGTTAAATCGTTTTAAAAGAAGCCATTATGTACTGAATCAAAATTTTTCATTTTGCATTAAATTTACGATTAAAATCAATTTAAATGTTGGCTACTTATCAGTTAGAAATCTGAGATAATTGAAAATAATATTTTCCGAGTATTTATCTATTATATTCTAAAATTATCGTTCGAAGTAAAAGTTGAAAGTTTTGCTAAATAAAATAATTTATAAGAATTTTAAAGGCAGAATAATAAATTTTTAAGATGTACAAAATACATATCACCGTATCAGAATTTTTTTTTGTACCGAAAGGCTCCGTAAGGGAAGTGTTTAAAATTAGATATTATTGATATCCCAACAGAGACAGAGAAACTCTGGAAACGAATGTGGATTATCTAGGCGTTTACCGGGCTTATGACCTGTCATTGGCTGGGTTAAGTGGCCACTTGATGTATTACAACATTCCCCATTCCGTCCATCATCCGATAACCATATATGACAAATTTTTGAAACTTGTATATATTGAAGTCGCGTTCGTAATATCACATAACAAGTGAATTTCTCACTCACTCCCTCTACAAATATTTGTACACATTCAAAATGGTGTTTTAAATTAGTTTAATATCATTGCAAATCACGCAGGTATTAAGCTCAATAACAAATATTATTTCACATAAAAAGTTGTTTATTTAATTTTCAATAAATAATATGATATACATTTTTTTAAAACTGATAAGCTATGATCGCATGCTGTAAATTATATCAGTCATCAAATTAATTAAATTAATCAGATACCCAATAGAATTACTACTACTTTCCCTTATTCGCCTCCAATGGTGCGTATTTTTATACATTTAAACAAGAAGGTAATATGATCAGCATTACGCTTCATTACCAGTCCAAGAAAATAAAATATTATTATAAAAACCGAATTACCATGCGTTTTTTCGTAGGAATTTTCTACCAACGATTTGTCCTGGTTTTCTTTACTACTTACATAGGGGTGAAAAATCCACGTTAATCTCGCTTTTGTTATTAATAAGGGTTAGGAATACCACGTGAGTAGAATACACATAAAGTCGTCATTATGTTTATTTGCTTTTGTTGGATCGCAATAGCTATTATTTGTAATATAATAGCTAATATATCGGTCCTTCCTCTCTTTCTCCAATCCATACTTTATGGTGCATATAACACCGCTTCAGTACTAACCCAAGTTATCAGATATTATTACGTCATCTTAAAACAAACTTATAATAAAAACTGCTTTTAAATCGTTTTATAAATAGGCAAAATATTTAACACTATTTAAATATAACTCTTTGTTTTTAACTACTTTTTATTATCTTGCTTATTTAAAAGGGAATTAAAAACAACATTTAAATAGTTTATAATGAATAACCACAAAGTATTATTATGTAACAACTTGTAACAAAAAGAAATATTTTAAATTGAGAAATTCATTTAATGTATTAGAAAAAAATGCGCTTGAATTTGGTGTAAGGAAATTAGAATTTAGCCTAGAAATTCTACGCCAGAAACTGGACTCTATCCACGAAATTATTAGAGATATAATTCATTCAATACCAAGGAAGATAGAAAAGCAAAGAATAAATAGATAAAAAAACATTTAACATGCAGAAGAGGTACAATGTTATGTTCCTGTAGCAATCACAGTGATAACATTTCAAAGTAAGTGCCCTGATTGGTTGATGATCTGCTAGCTTATCCCTCATATAAAAGGTTTTTCGAACATCCTTGTTCAGTAACATTGAAATGTTTCATTTTCATTATACCATATCCGCTCCCTATGTAGAGCATATGGAATCCACAAACTACCTCCAGGCCAAGCGATCGGCCGCCAGCTCCCGCGCATCCTCCCAAGTCAAGTCCACGTCCCGCAGCTCTGACGCAAACTGCCGACGAATTATCGACAGTGGACGACCGGGACGCCGAGAAACCTGACGCCTTGTAAAATAGGCAAGCATGGTTAAGGCTCTCGGGAGGCATACGTAGTATATGGCCTAGCCAGCCGAAACGCCTTCGCCGGATGACAGTAGATACCAAGGGTTGCTGTGTACATTGAAATGTAGAAAAAAAAAATTAAAATCATAATTTTGTTTTATTTTTTTCTATTTTCGACCATATCTAACAACACTGTGGTTAAAATTTCACATAAATTGCACATTTTCGTAACCAAGGAATTTAATTTAAAATCCTATGTGACCCTTAACAATGTCCTGCATAATTATATATTTTTATTAAAGCGGTCTCTATTACTCGCTTTATATGCTGTGGAATGCCCTAGTTTATTCGAAATGAAATTTTCTTGGACAATTTTAATTTCGTCCTAGCCGTGATGTAAATGATATAATATATAACTTAGCCATACTATTGTCAGTATCCGGACTGTTTGAGTTTTTATACAATATTTAACGTTATAATTTTCTTACAAACGTTTGAAACTATTTTGCCAGGGTAAAACCTTTTTTTTCACGGAGCTAAATAAGTATTACTACTTTCAAAATGTTGTTTATATAAATTAGCTGGTAAAAGTTATAAGCATAACAAATTGAAGATTCATCTTCAGGCGTTTCCTAGTAGGTGATATGATTCGGTAAGAATCTCACTTGCAATCATAAAGGTTTCTGCTAAAATGCTTAGCAATTTTCTCAATGGATGACAGAGAGTTCACATGTGAAGCGTCGTGCCATTTTACTGTATATTGGCGGATATGGATATCAAATACTAGGTGAGATGGGGAATGTTGTAATACATCAAGTGGCCACTTAACCCAGCCAATGACAGGTCATAAGCCCTGTAAACGCCTAGATATCCATATTCCCTTCCAAATTTCTCGTCTCTGTTGAGATGTCAAATTGTAATTACTACTTTCACTTATCCGCACCTAATGATGCATAGGGCACTGAATTGAAAAACCACGAGCAGTGTATGTTGATCTTTTTAAAATTATATGAAGGCAAGATGATCAGTCTTCGGCTTAAGAGCCAGCCTAAGGTATCACATTATGAAAAAAAAATATGCGAAAAATACTAAATTAATACATATTCAATATTGACCCCCCTCGGTAATCGAAGCCGCAACCTTAGGCGTGGCAGCCAAACGCACTACCACGAGGCGGAAATCATCATAAAATTCTCTCTCTAAACAGTCTTTACTTTATTTAAAGATGAAGATAATTTGTATAATTATCACTTTATTACCATTAAATGTAAGAATTTATTTTCCGAATAGAAATAAACATATTGACCCCGTTGGGAATAAAAAAGTGTACTTTATTTTTTAATTCCGTAATTTTTTTGTGTGAATAGAAATGGCTATTTAAAAAATTTCTGTAAAAAATAAAAAATTAATTCAAAAGATTCCTCGTAAAAAATACTTAAAACGGAGCTTTTAAAAACGGATTGACCGCAAACGGATGCTTTAAAAGCACCCGTCTCCTAAGCGCACAAAAAGGGTCGAACTGAATAAATATAGTTGATTTATTTATTGATATTTTAATGTTGTGCACACAGTGTTATGTTTGGTACAATAAACTAAGAATTTTCCATTTGAGGTAACATATACAACATAACACCAATTACGTGGACAACACAATGTACAGACAAATTTCGGAAGACGTGAAGTGAGCAAACAAGGTGGTTATGTTATGTCATGTGTATGTTGTGTTGTATGTGTGTGGAGTGTGGTGTATGTGTTGGGAAATCTGAATATTTAAACGCAGGAGACGATAATGCGTAGAATCAGAGAAGTAGCTTTGTACTTTTTTCTATTTTAGGCGCTACTTCATCAAAATTTGATTAAAATATTAATAAACGCATCCTACCACACAATAAAAATTAATTACGGATATAATATAATGTAAATCACGACTTGCTCAGAGACATGCACATTTTATTGCCCGCAGTTTAATTAATGTTTTTTTAACTGACAATAAAATGGCATTGTCAGATTTTCCAAATTTTTCATCTTTTAAAAAATTAACACAAAGTTGGATACATAGTGTAAAGGTAGAATCATTCTTACTTTAAAGACTATAACTATAACATAATCTACGTCATTTTTTTTTTTATATATCATAATTATTTCCCCCTTCTTCTTCTTCCGGTATAAAGATACCAATATCTTGTGTTCATTCTTTTTTTAACTATCTTGTTTACATTATCTGTTATTTTTCCATTTCTACATGACTTTATCTTTCTCTTTTGCCACGTGCACACTGTATGACTTTCACAGTATACCCACAAACAGGCTTTGCCTTGGTGGGATTTTTTTGTTTATATTATATATTTTTTATTGAACATATATGTAATTTTAATGTATATCTATGTAAACAAAAAAAATTCTTTTGGAATAAAAAAAAAAAAAATAATAATGATAGCAAAAATCGAAAAAAAAATCATAACAAAGAAATTAATCACCATCTAAAAAATGTTTTTTTAAGTTTCCCGTAGTTTTTTGAACCCGCGACCTTATGCGTAGTACCCCAATGAGCTAACCATTGTCCCACGAGGCTGATTTTTCTTTTACTGGAGATATTTTTCTTATTTATAGCTGCTATAAGAACATCTTTCTAATTTTGGGATTTCCAAGTACTAAGTTCGGCCCTGAGGGTGCGTAGGTCAGAAAACAAAGATAAATGTAGGGCCGTCGCGAGGCATTTGTCTTATTTACGCGGCCCATTTTTGGACCGCGTCACGGCCGATGACAATCCGGAAACTTTTGTTACCATTTTCGGGAAAATACCTGTCCGAGTGAAATATTTATAGCCAAACTTTAATCGAAGTTGCTCCCTTAGCCAAAAAAGGAGAAATATTTTATTTAAATTTAAAATAAATGAGAAGAGAAAAAGAAAAGAAAAATTATTAGCTCCTACAAATCCGTCATATTTAAAAAAAAAATATATTTTTAAAGTCATTGCTTTCTGTACGAAACACATTTAAGACTTTTTTCTATAATCTATCTCAAAATGCAAATTTCAGACTGCTGTTGTTATTAAAGACTTGTAAAACTGATAAAAAAGTGTTCGAATATTAATAAATTTGAAAACATAATACACAATATTTTTTTAAAATTTTCTTCGAAAAAGAATTTCAGCGAAGTGCATTCCATAGATGAAAAATACTACCTTGCCTTGTGACAGCTAGTGACCCACTACGCCACTGTCATACGTAATCACTAGGCATCTACGTCATCACTTATGATATATGTCACATGTTTTACAGTATAAGTGCATAGGCCTAAGTGCTAGAGTCTTTAAACGGT
Organism: Micrasema minimum; assembly: GCA_022494985.1. Taxonomy (NCBI): domain Eukaryota; kingdom Metazoa; phylum Arthropoda; class Insecta; order Trichoptera; family Brachycentridae; genus Micrasema; species Micrasema minimum. The sequence goes on from JAGVSP010004433.1 coordinate 6,454, forward strand.
GGAATTTGATAGTAAGTGGTGTTATGAAATTTTTAGAAAATTTGAATGGAAACACCCATTCATCACTTAAAAATTTCCGAGTCGTTAAATTAAATATTTAAAAACGCCCTTACGAGTATATTTATGTGAAGGCGGCGCTATATAAATTATCCACGATAATAATTATTATAACAAAATAAATAAAAAAATGAATAAAAATGGCAAAATTTAAAAAACTTACCAGTTTTTCGTCCAAAAAGTTAAGCAGTCAACGTCACTTCTCATCTAAAACAAAAAAAAATGTTATTAATTACTTATTTTATCTTTTTATTGAACATCCGTTTTAAGTTTATCATTTTATAATAAAGAATCCGGTTATAATGACCCTAAGTACTTTAGTCACCTAGTTGGTGGCCAATTGAGTAGTACATTTCGTGAGTATGTTTATGCACAGAGAGAGAGAGTAAAACAGGTACTTACGATTTTACAATGGTCGTTTATTGACAAAAACTAAACTACTGATGCTAAAACTTAACTAATTGCAATACCAATGAAAAAGAAAGGTGAAAATGGTTAAAATAAAAATGATTTTATATTCTCAAAAGTTGGCGGGAATAATATTCCTTAGATACGCGTGCGCTCACGCAAAGGGCCGAAAGGATTCTCGTCGTAGTTCGTACGCGTTCGTACGCGTTCGTCGTCCGTCGTCATCTTCGCGCGCGTGACGTCATTGTTTCCCGCCACAGTACCTACACTTTTTTTTTATTATAAAAATGTAATTTTATCAAACATTATAGAATCTGCAATATTTTTATTGTGTATATACTTTGGTATATTTTTAATCTTTTTTATAAGATCTAGTTCTAAATTATTTTTTCTCTTCAAATTATGTTCTATTACAAGTGGCATGTTTTTATAAAAGTATAAATAATAATATCCTGTCACAAGAAACACAGGAAAATCCCAGCTTAAAACAAAACATCGTAAATCTATTTAAGTGTGAATAATAAATAAATATAAATTCCGAAAAACGAGAGACTTAAATATCTTCGTGGAATATTTCTGTCCTTGTAACATATTTGGTGAGATTCCTATCAGCTGGAAGTGACGAAGTAGGAAACTGAGAGATGAGTTCTGGAAGAGGAAAGTTTAGACGATCAGGAAACTCGGAGATAACGTACGAGTGCAAATAATGTGTGGTGACATGTTGGAGCGAGTTTATACTGCTAACTTAGTACATTAAGTATACATTATCCATTTATTTTTTTATTTTTTTTATTTTAATTAATATAAAAACATACATGTATTATATTCCCAGGAGTTATAAAAACTCATTTTAGGACCGGTATTATTTACATTTTTAATTACATATTGCACAATCAAACACGAATAAGAAAGACGATACAAAATTAACACATTCAATCTTAATCCTATACATCATAATTATTTTATTTATTTATTTATTTTATTTTATTTATTTATTTCGAATACAAACAGATGTACAGGTTAAATGAATATTTTAAGAAAATATATAAAATGTTTACATAGTAGGGCCTGCCATCCAATTATATGTATTCACTAAATAAATACTGTAATAAAGCGACGACGGCTTGAAATTTAAACTATATAAATAATAAATATACTATATATTATTAATATAAGATACATATGAACAAAACAAGGAGATAGTGAAAAGGAAAGGAAGGAAATTGATAAGGAGTGGTATAGGATGATTAAAGGAAAGTGAGAGTGGAAAATTGCATTTGATTGAAATGATTAAATGAATTAAGAATGAATAGCATGAATCAAGCCTATTAATTCTCTTCTGTACATATTATATTATATTACATATTATATAATCAGTGAATCTACATAATATTTGGAGTCGATTTTGTGCAGTAAAATTTTTTTATTTGACCCATAGTTTTCGCCACAGCACGCCACAATTGTGTAAAAAGTTTTTTTTTTCGATAAATTATTACAGATTGATAAATTATCAAATATTATTTAATTATCACTACCTAACTCACTATTATTTAGCGAATATTATTTACAAAATTAAATTATTTGATTTTTAAATTGAATTTATAAACTTTTAGAGAAAACCAAATTACAAGAAGAAATTATTTCGATTTTAAAATTACTAGTATCAGACCAGTATCAGAACACTATCAGTAAATATCTACACTTATGGGATCACTGACGAAGAACGAAAGAGAGCGTTCTTTTGTTAGTCAAGGTTTATATATTAAATATAATGTCATCAAATTTTGAATTTATATTCGTCTTTTTTTGAATTTCCTCTTGAAGGTAGGTACTTCTCTATACAGGGTGTACAATCCAAATGGGTCAGTATGGTGAAGTCGGAAACTATGAGAGATAGCGAGATCTGTTCTTAGGAACCATGACGTCGATTTTAGATTTAATAATAATTACATTCAAACTTTTTTATTAACTCTCATACATAACGGGAATCGAAACTGGTCAATATTTTTGTACCGCGTTAAGTAAAAAGGACCCAATTTGGCTATGAAATGGGTAAACACAACTGACAGTAAATTAGACTAAAATGCCCACAGTTTTATTAATTTGCAAAAAGTCGTGAATAATATGAATCGATCATCAATTATCTGAAGAGACCACTTATGCATATCTTATCTGCATCGGTATTATGCATTACAAATAGCGTTTATTTAAAATTAGAACGCATTTGTTCAGCGGGCGTACCAATTCATTTAAAATTTGAAAATGGAATACTGTTTTTGGAATTAACTTCAAATGAAACACCTCCTCGTAACCTCCTTATAACCTCCTCGTGTTGATTTTCGATAACTTTCACATTATTATATGTTAATAAAATGCGTTTAACGAATAAAGAACAGTTAGATCTATTGGAAGCCTATTTTAAAAGTGATAAAAATTGCAAGTTATGTATGCAAAAAACAAAAAAAAAGTTATGTATGAGAGTTAATAAAAAAGTTTGAATGTAATTAGTATTAAATCTAAAATCGATGTCATGGTTCCTAAGAACAGATCTCGCTATCTCTCATAGTTTCCGACTTCACCATACTGACCCATTTGGATTGTACACCCTGTATATGAATAATTTATTTGTGGAGAAGGAAAGGAAAGTTGAAAGAAGTACAAGAAGCATGAAGTGTGATGCACTTGAGAGAAGAGGCAAGAATTGAACAGAATATTGCTGAGTCTAGAATAATAATCGTAGATAGTAAGAGATTTTTTTAAGGTTTGCCATGAGACACTTTGTTTTAACTAGATACACATATTCGCCGTCGATGCAAAGTTATGCGAAAAAGAATCGTTATTATTTACAATTACATTTATGTTACAAGGCATAGACTAAATTGGCAGTTCATAATGGAGTTCTGGCACCAACCCTTATTGGAAAAAGAAGAACGAAAGTAGATTTAAAGCAGTTGAAATGCGATCTCAGAGGCGAATGTGTGGTAAGACTATGTATGATAGGTGTACAAATGTCGAAATTAGAGCATAGTGCAAGGCTTAAAATATTGTTGGTTATGGAGTTATCAGTTATAAAAGTGATCTCTGCGCTACTTGTTATAAATATACTTGTTTTTAATCTTCCATTTTTGTCAAGAAGGAGAATCGTAAATGACCTTTTGATTATTTTCAAACTTTTGAATAATAAAATAGATTGCTCTAAACTGTTGAGTTACGTACATTTTCGTATTCCGCATAGACCTTGAGATAAGCATTATCGACAAAATTAGGAAAGGGCTTTTACGATGGTTTGGTCATGGAAGCGAATGGATGATAAAAGAACGGCTATAAAAATATATGATGCGACTGTCCCTGGATGCAGAAGTCGAGGGAGGCCGAAAAAGACATGGCACGATCAAGTAAAACAAGTGCTTGAAAGTGGGCATGTAAGAAGTCGGAATAATCGACGTGCGTGCGTGAGAAGATGTATGAATGTGGAGGAAGCAAGGGAAGTGTGTGTCAAGACAGAGTGGTGTGGCGTTTTATCCTCTCTGCCTACCCCTTCGGGGAAATGGCGTGATGGTTAGTTAGTTAGTAATGATTTTTTTAAGGTTTGCCATAATAGGACACTTTTTTATACATGATACACATATTCGTCGTCGATGTAAAGTTATGCAAAAAAGAATCGTTATTTATTACTGTAACAATTATGTAACCCGTTATTCTGTAATAATATGAAAATGTACACAAGAACAGCATAACTATTAACATAACGTTACATTAAAAATGCAGTTTCATTTACAAAATACATTACGTAGTAATATTTCCCTGCGCGAGTCGTTTTTAATGGGCCGCTCTGTTACCACGTGAATGGAAATAAAAATGTAGGTAAATGTAAAAAGGAAACACGTTATTTCAGCTGAAAATAAAGCCTGCAAATTACGGCCAGTGCCAGTTTTACAAACAGAGTAAGTTACCTTAATGAAAAGGTGTTCACAGATGTGACTGCAGAGACGTATGAATGTAAAAAAACCGGGTTGTGGTCTAGTGGTAGATTCGAGGATTCCGGATTAGAATCTCTAGGTTCGAATAATATTTCCCAAAAATTTTCCAAAAAATATATAATACATGGGTAAAAATGACCTAAAGTTGAGCCTAAAATAACCGTAATAGATCTGTAGGTATTCACAAAAAATATCTCGTATTTGATATCTTGGACTGACGCTGAGGCGTCAGTCTAATCGTCTTCTTTTTTTCCTTTCTCAGCCATCTTTTTTAAATATATTTTTTGATTAATTTACTAACAAAAAAATTACAAAATCTTATTTTTCTTCTTTCGCCAAGTTCGCTCCTATGTGGAGCATGTGGACATCACTAGATCCCTCCAGGAGACACTGTCACGTCAGGCCCGCATCCATCAGAGCCGCCGAGCACATCAGTAAGATGGTCGTCGACGGTCTGCTAGGACGGCGGGATCCTGCAGGCGTAAAGAAGAGGCAGCTCGGGTTCAGGCTCTCCCGAGGCATTCGAAGTACATGCCCAAGCCAGGGCCATCGCCGCATCTTCACGACTCCAGTTATCAGAGGTTGCTGCGTCCGTTCCCTAACTTCAGCGTTGGTTATAAAGTCAAACCACCTGCTGCCTAGAATCCTTCTCAGATACTCATTCTCAAAGCTCAACAAGAAAGCATTCTGAGCTTTTGTGAGGTGCCAGGATTCGCAAAATAGGCGATATTTAATATCCATATCTGCCAATTATTAGAACATGTGTAAATACAGTGAAATGGCGCAACGCTTCCCATGTGAATTTTCTCTGTCATCCATTGAGAAAATTTGTTAATAATGATTAACTAAAAAGTGAGTGCTTCCAACATAAATTTCATATCCCTTTTATTATTTAGGGACGGTGTTTGTGTATATGTAGTATACAACAGTATTATTATTTTAATTGATTCTATTTAAAACCCGTTATTGGTCATTATATTATATTCTGTAATGACTTATTTTTGTAAGTAAGTAAATACACACGAGTAAATAAAATCAATATTACATATTGACTCGGTCGGAAATGGAAGTCGCGACCTCCACCACGATGCGGACAAATTTAATTACGAAGAGTAAAAAACCAATTATTCGGAAATAAACGTTTTCTTACAACCAGGTTTCGAGTTACAGCGACAGCATGCAACAATTAAGGAAACACAAGCAGTAGATGGGGGTTAAAAGACGGGGGATGATTTAGTATTCTGCTAATTATTCACTTTCAGGGGTCTTGCATCATTCATCCCGCTTACAACGAAACGTGACCGGGTTGGGAAGGAAGTTGGAAGGAAAATAGGGTAGTAATTTGATACAACGAACTTTGTGTACAAGTACCTTTTAAAACGAATTATGAAAAAATAATGAAAGAGAAAGAAAATACCATAGTATAAAATATTTAACACCACGTTTTCACAGTTGAACAAAATTAATTTCATATTAAATCATTAAGAAATTTCTTGATAGCTGCTATTTTTTTTAATGTAGCTTGTAAAGGGAAGGTTTAGTTTTAGAACCTTTGAGTATGTTGCAGAAGATTATTTTAGTAATATTTAATGTGTCTAAATGCTTACAGACAAAAACTGGATTTATTAAATACGCATTAACCTAGTTTTTTTAAAAACAAAACATTTAATTTCTTATGACCAACCCAAATATCTGAGCTACTTTGAATTTATCGTAAAAACAGGGCAAGAGAGTAGGAAAGAATAATTTGTGACGAAGTGGGAGGGACCACATTCCTAATGATAAGTCTTTGTTTAAATATTAAACTTATTCGTACAACTACCGATTGTTCAATAAAAGTCGTCAGTCATGTTTCATTGCTTTAATTGATTACACTCACCCTTCTTTCAAATAGGTCTAGTCAAAGAAGAATCCGAGTGCTATAAATTCCACATTGTAAATCACGACTTGTTCAGAGACATGCACATTTTATTGCCCCCAGTTTTTAATTAATTTTTTTTTAACTGACAATAAAATGGCATTGTCAAATTTCAAAATTTTAAATCTTTTAAAAAATTAAGACAAAGTTGGATACATAGTGTAGAGGTAGAATCATTCTTACTATAAAGACCACAACAATAACATAATCTACGTAATTTTTTATTTTTATATATTATAATTATTTCCCTTCTTTTTCTCCCGGTATAAAGATACCAATATCTTGTATTCTATTTTTTTTAACTATCTTGTTTACATTATCTGTTATTTTTCCATTTTTACATGACTTTATTTTTCTCTTGCCACGTGCTAACCGTTTGACTTTCACAGTATATACCCACAAACAGGCTATGCCTTGGTGGGGATTTTTGTTTATTTTTTTAAATGTACTATATGTGTTTTATTGTATTTTTCTTTGTAAAAAAAAAAATTCTTTTGAAAAAAAAAAAAAAAAATATATATATATATATCTAAATGTAAGTTATTTTGAATTTTATTCATGTTGTATATTAATTTGTTGATTTAAATTCAGATTTTTGAGTGATATTAAGAATTTTTTCACAATACGTACATAATAGATAAGTTAAAACTATAAAATAAAGTAAGAGAGTAATGATGCATCTTCCTATTAATTAGTTCGCGGACAGTGTCTAGAGTTTAGAATATTCGTTTTGTAGAACATTGTGGAACAAAAGATGCAACTGCAAGATGGAGGATCTTCGTCGTTAATTAACGTTTTAACGGGGGACTACGATACATTAATTCTTTTAATAAAACTTTACTGTGCAATGAAATAAAGAGTTCTTTTTATACTAAAAAATGCTACTACTACTACTACTTTCCCTTACCCGGACCCAATGGTGCATAGGGTAATGCATCGGTACACCGAGTACAGTGTATATTGATCATTTCATTGCATGAAGGTAGGATGATCAGTCTTAACGCTTCGGTACCAGTCCAAGGTATCACTTTCTTCTTCCTTTACCTCGTTCGCTCCTATGTGGACCATGTGGACATCACTAGATCCCTCCAGGAGACCCTATCACAAGCCAGCTCTCTCTCCTTTTCCCACGTCAGGCCCGCATCCATCAGATCCGTAAGATGGTCATCGACGGTCTGCCAGGACGGCGGGATCCTGCAGGCGTAAAGAAGAGGCAGCTGGGGTTCAGGCTCTCTCGAGGCATTGCTGCGTCCGTTCCCGAGCTTCAGCGTTGGTTATGAAGTCAAACCACCCAATGCTTAGAATCCTTCTCAGACACTTGTTCTCAAAACTCGTCAAGCGGGGATTCTGAGATTTAGTGAGGTGCCAGGATTCACATTCATAAAGGAGCACCGGCACAATGCAGAAGTTAAACAGTAGGTATTTTGTTTTGACTGAGTATAAACTGGAATTTCCGACAGCACGCATCGTGTTAAAGGTTGCTCCAGCAATTCCTAGATGGATCGCGAGTTGTGCAACAACTTTTTTCAACTTTTCATTACAAACTTAAAAAGCTTTAAAATTTAAAAGTTACACCCGAATCTCAAAAGCGAGAGGGTGTTTCTTTATACAAAAGTAGTTGTAAGTAGCACTAAAATTTCAAGTGCTTCAGATTTATGCACAATCTCATGCACCACGCTGCGGTTACAGGCGGGAACTATGTAAGTATGCTCATACTACAGAACAAAGCCGAGTGTTCACCGCAACACCCCGACGCAACTTTATAGGTAGCGCTCTTAAGGGGTGAGGGTTGTTTTTGTGTCACACTTGGAGACAGTGAAAGCCCCACCCTTTCCCTGGACTGTTTTAAAGACAACTGAGTCTTTTTTCAGTCCAGCACAACTCTACCGATTTTTTCAAGGTAATCCGCGAAATTTAATAGATTCAGTTTTAACTGGAAAAGGCGAAAGAAAAAAAGGTTAAATACGCGAACAAATACTTTCATTGCCCTTATCACTGTCTCGGCTCTAAGATTGTCATAAACACATTCACCCAAACCTGCTCAAGGAGCTGGCCCAAATTTACAGTGATAGGGATATTAGTAATTGTACCCCTTTTCTAGTAGTTAGTTACAACCACCTCCCACCATTCGCAGCCTCCCGCCCGCCCTTCGTCAACCACGCCCAGAGAAGACGCGGCAGCAACCTCGGCCGAGTCCAAACCACAACATACAATATTCTACCAGTCATCCTATCTGGCGGACCTATTTCATGCGTCCCCTGCCGCACCCTATCCACATCCTAACCAAAACCAGTCACAGACACACGCAAAGAAATGAGAAAGAAAGACTCCACCAAGGAACACCCACGCCAGTCCCCAGAAACGCAGCCCCGAGGGACTCAGGCAAACGAGGGCGACCAGACGGGGACTACCCCACTAAATCTATTGTTAGTGTTATCATAACTACTCCCTTTTACTTTAATGAACGTTCACAAAATATGAGTTCAGTCCTGTCCAAAATACACCAAGCTACTCACACTTGGAGACACAAAAAAACCTTTTTTTCAACTAACTAACTGACCAATCAACCATCACGCCATTTCCCCGTAGGGGAAAGCAGAGAGGATAGAACGCTATACCACTCTATCCTGACACACTTTCTTTGCCTCCTCTACATTCATTCATCTTTTCATACGACTTTCACATGTCCACTTTCAAGTACTTGTACTTGATCATGCCATGTCTTTATTTATTTGAATAAGTATTTTGTTTAAATGATTACAGAGTGAGGCTTGTATATTTTTATTTTTTTGAAAGCTATTACTTTCCTATTGTGTTGTAACCTCTTAAAAGTTTTTCCTTTATGAAACTTTTTCAGTACCTACACAATTTCTAATTTGCGTCGACTAAAGTAACTTGGACGGAACTCTGAGCGAAGGATGTTAACGTTTAAAGCTTTTCTTTTTGTATATTTGCTGCTTTAAAGATTTCCCCGGCTATTCAAAGTTATTTCGTTAGTTCTTTCATTTACGCTCCGGAATCACCGAAAGATTCATAGCTCAGCTACCACTCTTGGGGTATTCGAAACTTAGGCTATTTTAGTTTATTTAATGGCTATTATTCAGTTTACACTTCGCTGAGCAAAACTTTGAGTTCGCAATTTATTTAAATCAAATCTTCCTTAAATTCCACCGCAAAATTAACTGGTAAAGATCATTAAGAACTAAACATTCTATCTTGTTTAATTTCAAAGGGATGTAAGCTTAACGAACACTCAGGCATTTTAGGGATTTCGCTATTTTATGCTCGGGGCTTGGATAAGATAAATATTTAAAACATTTCTCAACGGAAAAAATAGAGAGTTAAAATGTGTTTAAAACGCAGTGTATTTTTCTATTTTTCTATGAACAAAACAAAGAATGCATTTTGCTCTATTCTCGAGTTCAGTAATACTTATTACGTACCGTATCATTCACGCAAAATGCATTACAAAGAAGTGGACCATATAGATTAAGATATTATTGATATCCCAACAGAAACAGAGAAACTCTGGAAACGAATTGTCCAATTCAAGAAGTGGCCACTTAACCCAGCCAATGACAGGTCATAAGCCCTGTAAACGCCTAGATAACCCAGATATCTGATATTAGCCCAGCATGGTATAATCCAGTAATTTGTCTACAAGTATTTGTATTCATTAAAAAAAATGTTGTATATATAGATTTACATCAAAATACTAATTCATTCCTTACGATTCAAATATTGATTTGCTAATTTTGTTAATTTTATATCACGTGTGTGTTAGGTGCATAAATAGGTAAAAAGGATAAAGTGGAATTTATTATTGAAATATCAAAAGCTAATTCTTTACTGAAAAATGTACAAGACCTATATGTTCTCAAAATCTTTTGATTAATTTTGATAATGGCATTTTATACTCAGAAATTGAGTTTTCACTCACTTTAAATTTCCCGAGCCGTTAAATTCAATATTTAAAGCGCCCTTGAGGTATATTTATACAAAAACAGCGCTAAATAAATTATCCATTATAATAATAAATGTACATGTAAATTTACACTGTAGTATTTTTCAGAAATCCGTTCTTTTCCATCCATTATATAAGTTCGACGAGCTTATATAGTTACACTGTTTATATATATCAATATTTTATTTTAAATATTAAGCCACCCTTAAACGGCATTATCATTTAAATACTAAACGAACCACCATATATGGCGCAGTGTTAAAGCAGAAAACGATATATAACTACAGTAAAACCCCCCGTATAAGGGCGGAATGTAAGCAGATAAGGGATGTTTATTATTCACATATAAAGAGCTTATTGTATCTGGTCAAGCATATAGACCCCGCGGAACCTTAAACAATGCTCATTTCAGTTCAAAGGACAATATTGTTTAGAGAAATCATTTTAATGAGCAAACCTCTTAGGGGTAATTAGTAATTATATTCTGGATTAGAATAACATTCACATTAATTTGTGGCTAGCTAATATCCTAATTGCCAAATGAAGAATACTTTGAAGAATTATTTTAATGTTTTTTTCAAAACTGGAGATTTCATCGTGAAATTGGTCTTAGTAATTTTTAAATATTCTAGTCTCATCATTTATTGATGTTATGCATGTTAAATTTTACATACGTGAAAAAAACCTGTAGGATATTAACTAACTAACTAACTAACCATCACGCCATTTCTCCTAAGGGATAAGCAGAGAGGGTAGAACGCCACACCACTCTGTCCTGGTATACTTCACTTCCTCCACATTCATACATCTTCTCATGTACGCACGTCGATTATTCCGACTTATTACACGCTCCCTTTCTAGCACACTTGTTTTACTTGGTCATGCCATGTCTTTCTGGGCCTTTCTCGACTTCTACATCCAGGCACAGTCGCATCATATATTTTTTTAGCCGTTCTTTCATCATCCATTCACTCTACATGACCGAACCATCGTAAAAGACCTCTCTTAATTTTGTCGATAATGCTTATCTCAGCCTTGTATTCTGCTCTAATTTCAACATTAGTGCACTTATCATACATAGTTTTTTTCCACACATTCGCCTGAGAGATCGCATTTCAACTGCATTCGATCTACTTTCATCCTTGTTTTTCCAACTCCATACTTCGCTTCCATACATGAGGGTTGGATACGTCATTACAAATACTGCGACACTCATACATTAAAAACAAGGCAGGTTATGACATATTTCGATGCTTTCAAAAGTGTTTTTCTAGCACAGTTGATTCCAGCTAGTTAAAACTATTTCCAATAATAACATATTAAGAAATAATGTAAGTCATGTCCCAAATGTTAGTTTTTTTACAAATAACTGAATAAAACATATTGGAATTTACCTTTTATAGTTGAAATAAAAACCTAAATAAATAAACAGGTTATTATACCGAATGCGGTCAGAAGAAAATTATGATTAATGTAAGATTTGGTAAATAAAGTTTTTCGATTTTCAATCAGTCAACAAATCAGGATTTTGTTTATGCTTATACAAAAATTTTATCGAAGGTAAACTAAGTTAGTATGTATTGACTTGAGTTGAAGAAAATATTTTAAGGATGAAAGACTTTAAATAATGTTGAATGAACTTTGATTTTCCTACTGGCACTGTTTATTTAATGAGTTCTCAGAATATTCAATGTTTTGTAGCGATTCTAAACAAAAATGAACTGATTTGTTCCAATAAACACAACGTTCATTTTATCGTATTTATAAAATCTTGTATTATCGTGACGATTAATTCATTTTTTTTACATAACAAAAATAACATATTACGTGTTTAAAACAATTATTATTTATGACATAAAACACACTATTGTTTTAAACTACTAAACATATAATTTTAAAAAACTGCCAACCGGTTTCGGAGCGTTATTTAATAATTATAAACAACTAAAATGTGAGTGCTAAAAACATTGCAATAATACAACCCATTTTATTTGTTTATCTTTTAAAATGTAAATGTTAACAGAACTTTTAATGAACCATATGTAAAGTACAGCAGAGATTCTGCACCATACATTGTACTGCAATTATCTGTTAGATGTATGATACATGTACATCGTAATATTATGTGTATGAGTCGTACTGGAGATGAAAACCTTTAGTCGTTCAGTAGAAACGTCAGTACAATATAACCACATATTCTCTCATCCCCTCTATTCCTGACAAATGTGGTTGTTCCATCCACATCCGGCAATTCAAGTGTGTGAAAATTTCACATATACTGCCCGAGATACTGCTTGAGATTCTTGGGCACGTTTAAAGAGCTTCTAATGCAATCAAGAACCCTGTTATACAACCTCCAGGTAAGGGATAGAAGAGATGAGAATAAGTGAAAGAGATAATTCATCATCCCCAATTGGGTTCTTTACGATTTTCTATTTTTTATTTAAAAAATTTGATTGAAAAATAACAATATCAAGGGAATTTTTTTAATTTTTTTACGATGTCATATGAATTTTTTAGCGCGGTTTGAAGGAGCGCTTTTTCAAATCGCTCGCAAAATCCTTCATTTGGCAATGAATTTCACGCCTTTCATGGTGGACGGGTATGACGTCATTAACCAATAACGGGCAATTAAAATCATTCGTATTTTCGTTTTTTTAAAACATAAATTTATAAATGAAAACAACATTTTTGATCATTGTGTTTCATATCGTTGGAATTTTAAAAATATATTTTAAATATTTATAAGGTTTTTAAAAAAAATTCGTGTTATCGGGAAGAACCCTATTTTACCATAAAGATCCTCTTGATCTAAAGGCTTTACCTACATTTTACAAAGGCAAAATTTGTAATGATGAATACTGTGGTAATTGTAACTCTTTAGTGTGCTCACTTCAAAATCAGTCTCAGCTCATGGTAGCGCGTTGGGCTACCATGCATGAGGTTGTGGGGTCGATTCTCGACAGAGTCAATGGCAATATGAGATATTTTTATATGATATGTTTTTCAATTAAAAATATTTGATGTGTGGTATCTTGGACTGCCGCTGAAACGTTAGACTGATAATCTTGCCTTCGTGTGACAAGTGATTAAGATTCACTGCACTTGGTGTGTAAATGAAGTGCCCTATGCACCATTGGGTGCGAATGAGTGAAAGTAGTACTATGTTTATTATCAAACCATTACAAGTAATTGACATACTATGCTCTTGTATCGTCGGGAAAACTCTGAGGGACCGGATTAGAAACGCCCGAATTCGATCAACTTGCGAAGTCCAGGATGTTGTCAGGTGGGGAAGAGAAAGAAAAAGAAACTGACTGGCCAAATCCGTGATGCATCTCTGCTCACCTGGCCGCCGACTCATGGACGACCTGGAAAAAGATGGAGGGACAGTTGGGAGTCGATATCCCAAGAGGCAGCATCGAATGAAAATAAAACAGACCCTTAGGTCTATCTTAAGAAGAAGAAGATGAAGAAGATCTTAAGTCTAAGTGCGTGGAAACAAACAAATGTCATTTTTTTCATTATATTAAAGATTGACAAATCGCGATATGTGTTTGAGTAATACTGAGTAAATTCCAGCACAATACATTATTATGATCTATTTACTATTCTCTCATCCCTTCGGTACATGGTAAAGGTGGTTGCTGCATCCACATCCGGCCATTCAAGTGTGAGAATTATCGCCACCTCGCCAGTCAAAAACAAACAGTACGGACAGGTACTTGCGGTATTAATGTGAAAACATTTACAAAGGGCGGGCACATTAACACGTGCGCCAACGCTTCCGTACATACAAGGGGGCAATCCCAAAAGTAAGGTCTACTATTTTTTTAGACATAATGGCACACGATCCAAATGCAGAACAAATTGAAACAAGTAAAAACACTCGCTACTTTTGGACAGAGGGACTATGAGTATTATGCTGTCAAGCTCTGTCACATTCTCCTTTTGTCCATCAGAACAATAAAGCAAGAAAAATCTGAGTTAAATTGGATAGTGGAGGTGGGTAGAGTAGAAATAAACAATATATATACAACCAAACAGATAATCATTTTTTGCGTAGATTTTCATTTTTATCAATTGTTCATTTCATTCAAAACACCGGATCCACTTTATGCAAGTAATTTTAAAAATAAAGATAATTGTGTGGCGGAAGAAATACGTCACGCGGACGACGCGAGACGAAGCAAAATCTACCGAACTCCACCGAACGCTATCGAACAACGACGAGAAACATTTTAACCTTCATAGTGTCTCCACGTCGCTTTTGTACAAATTTCTTGCCGCCAAATTGCGTGCCAGTATAAATTCATTTCGCACTTTTCTATTTTCATAACTCATGTCAATCTTAGTTTAATTAGTTATGTTTTAATTGTATTTCATTTCATGTAACTTCTGTGTAATAAATGTACACTAGAAACTGTAAGTACTCTTTCATTTCTCTCTGTGCACCCCACATAAAGCAATCACACCACAAGAGGTACCCATAATTGTAAAACTAGTCCGCGTCACGGGTTACCCCAGTAAATTAAAAAAAAATATATATACGAAATTGAAAATTCGGGAGATTCATTTTTGTAGACGCTGTGGCAGTTTTACAATGCTCATTTTATACCAGGTTGCCGCTTTGTACGTCAGAAAGCGATGAACCTCATCTCAGTTCATTTAATATGTGTAATTAATTTTTTTTAACCACCTCAACAGGCCAGGAGGCCCAATTACAGAGGGAAACAACCTCACCAATACCCAGGCTTGAGAAAAATCACTTTTGATTTTTTGTGTTATCACCGGGAATCGAGCCCAGAATCTCCGTATCGTGAGTTCAGCGTCTTAGCCATTACGCTAGGGAGGCCGCCATTTTTATATTGCAAGTTTTTTGTTAAAAAGTCTGGCGATAAATTTCAACCGGGTTTTTGCGTTCGAAAATCAAATAACTACGCCAATTTGGCACTTAGGGATAGCTTTCAAAGACATGGGATTGTAAAACTTCCACAGTGTCTTCAAAAATGCGTCAACCGAAATGGTACCTATGCAGAAAAATAAAACATTCTTCTACCTTTAAAACGATGTAACTAATATAAAAATAAATGTTTTTTTGTGTATTATCTAATAAGACCTTACTTTTGGGATTGCCCTCGTATGTACTAATTTTCCTCTCTTTGCCGGATACAGAACTGTTCATTTCCGGTGAAGCTGTAAGCGGATATTCTACTAATCTATCAGTAGGTAGTCTTGATTTGATTAAAATTTTCAAAAATTGAGTTAAACGGGTTAATATTTTAAGTGGTGGCTTAAAACAAGTTTAAAATGTGATGTTTTTTTATATTTCTATTAGAACTATTAGAACACTCCCCAAATATTAAAAAAAAAACTTAAAAAGCTTTTTTTTAAATTTTATATCCGTACAAAGATGAGGTAGATTTTTTTTTTCAAATTCAGGGATGTGGATATTCGAGCGTTTACAGGGCTTATGACCTGTCATTGGCTGGGTTAATTGGCCACTTTATGTAGGAACTACAACATTTCCCATTCCGCTTATTAGCGAATATCCTCACCAGGTAACATTTTTGATTTTGTATATATGCTACGAATCGAGAATCGTCCACCAGCGAGTTGAAAGCTCCATTGATATTGAAGTTATGTACAAGTATTTGAACACGCCCAAAAATGTTGTTAAAAAATATTAGTGAAATAAGAAAACAAACAAATTATTTTGACATATTTTCAAAAAGTCCAAATACTTAGATTGCTACAAACAGATTTTTATCACAAAATATAATCAAATTTGAAAAACAAAAAAAAATCCCTATTTTTAACATTGTAATAATATTGGTATCAAAATCAAACTTAAATAAATTAATAATGTAAAAATATCCAAACAAAGAAACCGAATGATCAAAAATGTGTCAATTTAAATTTATTATTAATTTCTAGAATTTTTATCAAAAAAAAATATTTTTCGGACAAAATATTTTCGCTGAAAAACGAATTCCGGTAGAAATAAATACTGATTAGAGATAATTTATTTTCTCCCCCTGTTGCTGATTAGTGTAATAAAAATATTTGTGTCGCGAAATGGCGCATATTTTCAGAAAGTCGGAATAAATAATGTTTTCTCTGAGGATTGGGTTTGGCAGAATAAATTATGAGGTAAAAAATCCCTCGGCATGGGTAGCTAAATCCGAATCAAAATATAATATATAGCCCTGGAAGGTATTACTGCTTCATTAGTTTGTAATAAGCAAAACAATGAAAACTAAAAAGAAATCATATCTAATATCTATATTAAACCTGTTGAAATGATATATATATTAGTATACAGTTTAAAGCATCATATTTAAAATCACTGTTTTTTAGGAGACACATTTGAGCGATTTTCAGCCGAATTTTTGCAGCTGAAATCAGTTGAATTTCTCCAAATTATTTAATCTTAAGCAGTTTCAAAATATATCCGCTAGAAATAACGGCAGTAGGCATTTTAGTTCTAAAGTATGCAATTAAATTATAAATATAGTATTGAAATGATTCGTAAATAGATGCATAAATTCTACACATTTATATTGTATATTGAATATCATGCATGCTTAAAATCAGATGCAATTCTTCGTTAAACTTTCTTTTTTGTAATTTCAATACCTTTCAGTTGGTATTAACAAATTGAAACATTTTGTGCATCCTCAGACTATCATAACTTGTAAAAAAAATGATAACGTATAACTAACTAACTAACCATCATGGCATTTCTCCGAAGGGGTAAGCAGAGAGGGTAGAACGCCATACCCTTCTGTCCTGACGCACTTGCTTCTCCACATTCTTACATCTTCTCATATATGCGCGCCGATTATTTCGACATTTCACATGACCATTTTCAAGTATTTGCCATGTTTTTCTTGCCTTTCCTCGACTTCTACACTCGTATCAAAGATCCTTTTAGCCATTTTATTGTATCATATTTATCTTTAATTTTCGTAAGTTAATATCAGTGTAGGTCCAAGTTACGATCCCTGCGGTACCCCACAAGATCCTATCCCCCTCACCTGTTGAAATCAAAACTCTAGCACCAAAGTCAAATACAAAACTCAAGTTGCGAGGGGTTTCCTACGTATAATTTACAATTTAAATAACAATTTGACCCTCGGTTAGACCCTATACAGCTCTCTGACTCACTTAACTATTAATAAATCTACTACAAACACGGAACCTCGGCAAGATATTTGAAATGATTATTTGGGTTTCAGATTATAGACCGAGATAACTTGGTACCTAACCTGGTTATGTTGATTGATAAATAAACCTGCTGTTTCTAGGTTACATTTGATCAAAAGATTACTAATAAATTAAAAAGTATGACTATTATTAATCTATATAATGATATAAAATTTAACAACATTTTGAATGTAAACAAATACTTCTAGACAAATTACTGGATTATACCCATGCTGGGCTGATATCAGATATTATTAATATCCCAATAGAGACAGAGAAACTCTGGAAGCGAATGTGGGTTATCTAGGCGTTTACAGGGCTTATGATCTGTCATTTGCTGGGTTAAGTGCGGAATGGGAAATTGTTGTAGTAAATCAAGTGGCCACTTAACCCAGCCAATGACAGGTCATAAGCCCTGTTAACGCCAAGATAACCCACGTTCGCTTCCAGAGTTTCTCTGTGTCTGTCTCTGTTGGGATATCAATAATATCTGATATAAAACTGATTTTATTTCTTCTTCTTTTACCGCGTTCGCTCCTATGTGAAGCATGTGGACATCACAAGATCTCTCAAGGAGCCCCTATCACCAGCCAGCTCTCTCGCCTCCTCCCATATCCGATTATTTAAGATTGCTTATATTTAAGAAAAACTGCCAACAGTTTCAGAATAACTACTCCTTTGTCAGGGCTTTGTCTGACGAAGGAGTAGTAATTCTGAAACACGTTGGCAGATTTTCTGAAAATTCGAGTACTTTAAAGTAAAGCATGATTTATTTCATAATTATGAAAAACTCCAAAGAAAGTACAAACTACAACCATGAATGAACAGAAATTCGCCTGTTAAAAAAATTAAAGAAAAGAAACACAACCTATTAATAACTCTTTAATGGCCTGGTCTTTCATAAATAGGTTTGCATTATTTCAACCATTTATTCTTCTTTCAAATGGATTTATGTGTCTCCCCCGAGCCATTAAGTGAATATTTACGGGGGCCCTGATACGGCCCGCGGGCCTCATATTTCTCAGCCCTGTTATTTAAGGGCCCGAAATTTGGCGAACCCTGGAAAGGGTGGCGAATGCAAATTATTGGTTGAGGACGGAAACAAATCGAACGGAATTTCAGGGAATATTTAGTAAAATATTTGATTCATTCAAAAGTATTTACCGAACTAAATATCGAGACGATGTATGAATGCGGAAAAAGCAAGTGAAGTATGCCAGGATAGGGGGGTGTGGCGTTCTATCTTCTCTGCCTACCTCTTCGGGGAATGGCGTGATGGTTAGTTAGTTAGTTAGTCAATATTAAGAACATATACATATTGAAAGCGTGAAAATATAGTTAAAAATATCGACATTCAAACATTTACACACAAGCAATAAATTGGTATTTTTTATTTTTAAGCAGTTTTGTAAGCATTTAAATACTATTTAAATATGTAATAAAGACAAAATGGAATGAAATATACAAAAAAAATGGCAGTAAAAAATAAAGTAAGAGTAACTAGCGTAAAGCCATTTTACAAAAGGGTACGCAGAGAGTATAAATTGAAAAATAAAATAAATATAAAAATTACAATGAATAAAATCTTATCACAGGTGCATATCGATTTTTTTTCTATCTACTTATATAACGTTACATTTGGACTAAATCCAAATATCTTAAAAGTAACATATATAACTGAGTTATATAAAAACCATTGTGTAAATAATTTTATGAATACAATATATACAACACTATATTACATGTACAAAAAGAACAGATACAGGAGAAAACATAAAGTCTGGAAAATAAAAGCCATTCACTTTTATCAAGTAAAAACTTACTGCATATTTATATCCGCGTGCTGTACTGAACTCACAGAAGCAGAAGTAAAATTCCCCGGTAGTAAATATACAAACGTATCGAAATAAGACTACGTAATGACGTAGAAACGTAAAACAGTAAACTCGAATACGCGTAAAATATATCACGTTTATATACATATATATCGAATCTGCGCATGGGAAATTCGTTGAATGAATTTCCTGAATTTCAGGAAATCCTGAAACGAAAACCGTAACCGCTGAAACTGAAAGTAAAGTGTAAACTTTTTCATTATTTAAATGAAAATAAATTATCCTTTGTACTTTGGCGCGAATGACCTTTAAATCTGGCCTTGAATATACATGAATCAAATGAATTATTTTCCAAATTAGGCAGATTTAAATTTATTCAAAAAGATCCCTTATTTGAAATAAGCTCCCAAATAAAAATGTATTGCTACTTATTTACCTTATCCACACATAATGATGCATAGGGCACTGTATTGGTACGTAGAGTGCACAGTATTTCGCTCATTGAAAATTAAAATATTTTAGTATAACATAAAAACGGAAACAGAGCGGTCGCGAGTCACGTGGTAGAGTTCGCTCTTAACTGTACAAGTAAAATAAATACATAAAAACAGAGATAGCTATATTTGATATCATAATATTGAGTACCTATTGTGGTCATTAAACAATTGAAATTCCAATAAAACCTTAATACTTTCCTCATTATAGAATAAAGGACCAAAATGTTCTGAAATTATATTAAATAACTAGTCAAAATATACAAATTTTGTGAAACTATCATTAAAATGATAATATTTGGGACTGTAATGACTTTTTAGACATTAAAAATAATTAGGACCATTGAAAATAATGTTTTGGCCCTCAAAACGAGAGTAGGGAATATTTTTTCATGTAAAAAAAGGGTCTGCAGACTACACAAAGCATAGTTTTACATATTTAAAATAGCATTTTAGATTTACATCATGTATTTAAAAAGCTCGGGTATTTAAGTATAATACATGGAATTAGTCACTCATTATTATTAATATATTTCCTTATTCGCAAATGGGACAAACGGAGTATTTTGACCATTATACTACATCAAGGTAAGATGATCAGTCCAATGTGTCATAAATTGATAGACATTAATGTGAAAAATCACATTCAAAATAAATATTTCAAGTTGAACCCCATGGGAAGCGAACCGCGACGTCATTGGGTTTATTTTAATTTTATGAAAAAAAAAAACCTTTAATCATTTACTGAATAATAGAATCGGTTAGCAGAAAAAACCATACAATTAAATATAATACCTTTTATTTTTAACGTAAAAGATATAAATATATTGTATAAGAAAAAAATAGTTGAGAAAGATAACGTATTCAATAAAAATGTGTTAAAATAACATACGTTTCTTTTTGAAATTTATTCGATTTAATTGACAAAAAACTCATTAAAAGAAAGCATTGTTCAAAAATGCCCGGTAACGAAAATTCTAACCATTCTGTGAACCCGAGTAAAAAAAAACAATAAAATCAAAACGTTCTTTCAATTGTTTCATATAATAAATGTGCCCCTTTTTACGCGGTGGTGATAAAAGCCCCCGTTGGTTAAGAGCAGTTTTCTGTACTTTACCATCATATTCTTTATAAAATATCTCGCGTTGATATCATGAAATAACTATATCGCGATTGAGACTTAAATCATTAAAATCATTCAAATAGAATACTGAATTTGCTTGACAGATGTGGGTAAAGAAGGCACTGATTAACTACAGTCCTTTAATTCTCAGTGGCAATCGATAGTGGCAGAGTACATTCGATATTCTATAAGAATCTTTTAAACGCGTGACGACATAAACGCAATACATTTATCGCGTGACGTCATAAACACGATATTTTTTACAGGGAATAGAGATTCAGTACACCCGCATTGCGCCGGGTGCGAGTGGGATGGGTTTATACATTTTCGCCTTTGTGGGAAAGAGAGGGTGGATATGAAGGATTTTTGGCGCCTTGAATCGAAAAATGAACAAAAAATGAAAATAAAGGTTTGAAATACTTAAGTATTGAAATTTCGTGTTGTGTTTGTGCATGAGAAGATGTATTAAATGTAGAGGAAGCGAAGGAAGTGTCTCAAGACATAGTGGTATGGCGTTTTATTTTCTCTGCCTACCCCTACGGAGAAATGGCGTGTATCACATGTCAACTTTAGTTGGAGAGTACATGTGTCCTACTTGATCATGCCATGTCTTTCTCGGCCTTCTTCGGCGTCTTCATCCAGCTTTATTTCACTTGAACGTTTATAACTTCTTACACCAGCGCAGTGTACTTTGAACATTTTATTATGTGAAGGTAGAATGTTCATTCTTACGTTTCAGGTAACTGAACCAAGTTGAATAGTTAGTAAAAATATTTGTTATATCTACTTAGCTTAAAAAAAATTCGAAACGAGATCGAAATTATTCGCTTGTGTATGGAAAATCATTGACCTTAGCATACGATGATTCCTTCGCTTAGTAATGAATTCGTCCTTAAAGTTTTGTAATTATTTATTGGTACGACATTAAAGTAGGTGAAATTATTTATCGACTCAAACGGCAGTCGAACCCTGAAAATTACCACGGAATCCCAGCCCGCTAACCACTTTCCCAGAGGCGGGAAAACTAATTTCCACTCAAGCTAACTTCCAGAACAATAAACTTATTGCCGAAGTTAAAACCAACTTTACTAAGATAAACATCCCTGAATATATGTATTTGTTATTTCATAGGGTTTTCATAAACCTCCGTGACTTGGGGCAACTAAGGCTAACAGTCACTGTAAAATCCGAACTTAAAACACAGTAACCGAAAATTGGTACAATCATTCTTCAAATGAACACAAAGAACATGTAGATACAATGTCCGCCTTGTGGGGTAGCAGTTAAAGCGTTGGTCTATTATTATTATGGATATAGCGCCGTTTTCGTATAAATATACCTCAAGGGCGCTTTAAAGCGATATATTTAAATATTGAATTTAACGGTTCGGGAAATTTTGCGTAAATGGCGGCCGATTGCTTGGTTTAGAGGCAATTTGTGAAATTCATATGCTCCACAATGCAATCCTCTCATAAGTGGCAAGTTGCACAGAGGAGCATGGAGAGAATTATGGTTGGAACAACATTAAGAGACCGAAAAAGGAACGATTGGATCCGACTCCAGACAAAGGTCTGCGACGTGGTGGAGCGAATTGCTTGGTTGAAGGGAAATGGGCCGGTCACATAGCCAGAATGACGGACGACAGATGGACAAAACGCGTTCTGGTGTGGAGACCGAGAAACCAGAGGCCTCAAGGACGTCCACCGATGAGATGGGTGGATGACATCGGGAAGTCTGCTGGAAGACAGTGGATGGAGGCGGCGCAGGATCGGGAGGAGTGGAGACGGCAGGGGGAGGCCTATGTCGGGAGCGGATATGAAATGATGATGGTGATGTCGAATTAAAATGAATAACTACAATGTGAGTGTGAGTATATAAACTTTATGTTAGTTACTGTGTTTATAGTAAAGGTGTGCGACTACAGGTGTAATGATAGGATGGTACTAATGTGAGGGGTCCCGCCCCCCATTTGCGCCCTCCGAGTCTGGCTAGCGGCAGCTAACGGCCCCCAGACACGAAAGGTAGAGAAAAATTACAGAGAAACCCTCAAAATACAACAAAGTCGACTTTCATAGGAAATTAAAAGGTAAGGAACCAATTATTACGGAGCCAAAAATATTTTTTACTACTTTGTTCTTCGTACTTAAAAAAAAGTCTCAAGAACGCACATCAATGTGATAGGTGATGTTAAGAAGTTTGCTGGAAGACGGTGGATGGGGACGGCGCAGGATCGGGAGGAGTGGAGGCGGCAGGAGGAGGTCTATGTCCACCAGTGGGCCTTCACGGGATAACGACAAAAATTTTCTCAAGCCTGGGTGTTGTTCTCCTCTGGAGGCGGTTTAAAACATAAAAATATCGAGTATTATCAACACGGTATTTTTCTACAATGGGATATGTTAAAATTTCCCTTATCCACACCCAATGGTGCATAGGGAACTGCATCGGTACACCAAGTGCACTGCATCTTGATCACTTTATTACATGAAGGCAAGATGATCTGTCGTACGCTTCAGTACCAGCCCAAAGTAGCAACAATTTATAAAAAGTGCATTTAATTGATAACAAAGAAAGCTCCAATTTGATGCAATAAAAGGCTATTAAAAATACTTTTAAAGCGGAAATCTATTCAAAAAGAAATTACTTGAACATGATAATAAAATATTTGTAATATTTTAAACATCAAAATAATCATCAAAATTCCGTGTATTTTAACAAGATAAAAACTTTTAAGGGATCAGAAGTTTAAATGAACGCTTGTATCTAGTTTTATACTTTAAATGTAAAGTTGTCCTGTTATAATTATTAATATATAACTTTGATATACAGCCTTATTAAATTGTGAAGATTTCATCTTACAAAGCTATGAAGACAGAAAGTTGCGCCTAATAAACTTTTGATATTTATGAACTAAGTACTCACAGATAAACTTTAAATTTAAGCAGCATCAAAATAAATTATTTATGCGTGAAATTTGACTCAAAATAAATAATAATTATTATTTTAATGTAATGAAATTTGAAAGAAGACTTAAAAACGAAATACTATTTTTGTATATCGTAAGAACGCAAAAACGTTTACTAATAATAATTTTAGAGATCCTTAAACTAATATTATTTATATATCAGAATGTCATTCCTTGTTTGATTTATATGAGGCTAAATTAAATTGGATAAGCAGAGAAGGTAGAACGTCATACACGTCCTGGCAGCCTTCCTTCGCTTTATATGTCCGTTGTCCATTTTACTGTTGCATGTTATTTGCAAAATGTTATTTCAGCATTTATTCGCTACAAAGCAGTATTAACAATATTATTTTTTGTGCAACAAAGGTCAAGTAGAAAAAATACAGATTCAACAAAATAAAGCAATGAGAATAATTCTGAAGCGTAACAGATATTCCAAAATTAAGAAAATGTTGAAAGATCTTGGTATGATATCCGCGAAAGAAAAGATTGATTTAAATTCAATGGTGTTTATTCATAAAATGCTAAATGGTTTATTACCAGATTATTTTATGACAAAGGTTCAGTTTAACCGCAACACCCATGAGTATAACACCAGAATTAAAAATAATTTAAAGACAATCAATAGATCTAAGACATGTACTCAGAACAGCATAATGTACAAAGGATTCAAAAGGTTAATTCTTTTTTATTATTTTCGGATACTTTATAATTTATACTTTTTAATAATTTATTTCTTAGGATGACTAAGAAGTCAATAGGGAAATGATGAAGAATGCTGTATACTGCAGTGACAAAACTCGTAGTACAACCCGAAAAAACCAGTGAATCTAATCATATTTGGAGTCGGAATGTACTACGAGTTTTGTTCACTGCATGTTGTGACGCGAGTGAACAGGGTGTGAGGAGGGGGGGTGGCTGCTATGCAGGGATTTTAAGAGAGAGAGAGAAAGAGCTTCCCCACCTCGTGGTGGAAAAGAACTAACTAAAATATAATCAAAACCATTTTTGTCCTCTCTCGGACTTAGACTTGACCCCCTATTCCACACAACCCGCCCGCTCGGTCACCATCTAATCCCAGGTCGGGAAGTACTAGTAGAAAATCAAAATGCTCTATAAATTTAATATTATGTGAGGTTAAATCCTCAAAATCTCAAACATAAGTCATCCAATTTTTTTTCGTTTTTTTTTTTACCCTCGAGGTTGAGTGGGATATGCTTGAACCAGCGGTTATGTGAAAACACTTGCTTTGTTAGATACAATAACTATTTTTCAATAAATTAGTCACAAGAGGTTAATTTATAAATTTATGATAATCCCATTACAAGGAGACTCTCTCGCCGTGCGTTTTTTTAAGCGCTCAAGAAAAAAAAAGGGGCCCCCCAAAAAAAAC
>JAGVSP010004434.1:0-36546 GCA_022494985.1 Micrasema minimum
TTCTCCCACTTTGTTTGTCGGGCGGAGTCTCAGTTTCACCTGTCCGGGTCCAGCTGCTGCAGGTGGCGGACGCAGGCGGGCGTGCCGTGCAGCGAGGGGTCGGCCAGCGCCAGGAGGCGCGTGCGGCGCAGGCGGCAGCACAGCAGCGGCCGCCCGTCCGCCCCGGCCGCCAGCTGACGCGAGCGCTGCACGTAGATCTGCGCATTGCGCCGCCCCAGGCCCGTGTACAGCTCCTCCACCTTGCCCGCCGGCAAGAACAGGTGCGGCTTGCTCAGTTCAGCTACCTATTAGAGATATAGCGGATTATCAACACTGTTCACTCTTCATATTAGCGAGATAATCCTAATTTGTTGTATGTTATTTTATTGAATTAGAGCGCTGGCACCTGTGCTCACGCATTGTTTTACCTTTGCATCCAGCATTGTTTTCCGTTTAAGACTCTCTTTGTATTCGTCTTCTAAAAGTTCATAGTTGTCTCTCAATTTGACTTCAAATGGGTCATCGGTCATTTCTAAGATAAAGTCTTCCACCTATGGATTAATAAAACTAGTAATTATGCGACATAGTTAAAAAAACCAATAAAATATTCCAATTGCAGAACTTACCTTAATAAACAAATCACTCGGCAGTGGACTGTCGGAAGTGAATTCTTTTTTCTTATAGTTGTGAATTAATTTAAGCCATTTTGTCATAGAAACAAATTCATCTTGCACAGCTTCGGCAAAGTTATGCTCATAAGGGAATATAGCTCGGAAAGAGAGGATTGTGATGCTCCTGAAAATGTAACACAAGTCAAATTATCTCGAGGTAATATTACATAACAAATTTATATTATGATAAATAGGATAGTAAATAATATGTACCAGGTTTTGTTCCAGTCAAGTACAAATCCTTCGGCATTTTGTCTTTCTTCGCGTATCTTGGGACTGTCGTGTATTCTCTCCACGGCGAGTCCTTCTACTGTGAATATTTCAGCATCGTCTATCGCGAGGTGACAACAGTTCCAAGACATGGAGAATCCATTGTGATCTCTACCCACACAGGCTTCATCTAGAATAAAACTAATTACTGAGTAAACGTATTCTAAAGATTAAAGAGATAAGTAAGAAGAAAAATGCTCTTACCAAATGAAAACAGCATGTTATGTTTGGTAGAGAGAATAAGACGCAAAGTAATATCTCCTTTCAAAGAGATACTTGATATTTTGCTTTGTTTTGGATAATTTGGGTTGAGAGGTTGCGCTTCTTCAATATTCAGCAAGTTTCTGAATTCCGATCTGAATAATTGGAAATCTTTGACTATAGTCAGGCACTTGAGGTGAAGATTGGGACTCCATTGGCCTTCTCCCGGATTCAATAAAATGACATTAACGCTCCGATCCTCAAACTCGCAGCGCGTCAGCTTGAGATAACAAAACATATGAGCCATTTCCTCCGCTCTCTGACAAATATAGTGCCCCTTGAACGGCACAATGTCCGCCATCTTGAATCCAGAAACTGTAAGTCCTATTTTGGAGTTGTTTTTTTCAACAGATATGGTGTCTATTCTACTCATGAGACAAATATCATTTTCAGCCAATGCGAAGATGTTAAAATTAGTGAGAGACATGTTGATCGAAATTTCCCGAGAGGTGGTCCGCGGAGGAGGTTTAAGTTGAACGGATTGTTTGGAATATTTCCGATAGTCTTGGAAGCAACGCAGGATAAGGAGGGCGGTGCTGGCGATGTGGGGCCCCCACTCAGCGCGCAGGCAGTCTAGCATGGCCTCCAGCTTAGTGGAGTTGTGCGCGTAGGAGCCCCACTTGAGCAGTGCCACGCCCACGAAGAAGCCGGTGCCCCAGGAGTGGTGGCGCTTGAGCGGCGCGTCAGCCCCGCCGGCCTGCAGCCACGCCGAGTCCACCAGCAGCTCCGCACTCCAGTGCCGCATGCCCAGGATGAGGCGTGGCAGGGTGGCGGTATAGGGAGCGCCTGCAAACATAACAACTTCAGTCAAACTTTCCTTCGCTACAGTTCACGGTTACACCTCACTGTCTCACAGCTCAGTACCTCTGGTGTCCGCCAGCTGGTCCAGCTTGACCTTGATCCCCGAGCAGGCGAGGGTGGCGCTGTGCGCCCCCCGCCGCCCCCCGAGGGTGAAGCTCCACAGCTCGGCGCAGCCCTGCACCACGCACGACTTGCATACTTCTTCCACCCAGGAAGGTACCGTGGCAGCACCTAAAAATATCCCCATGTAAATTTCAATGACAGCAAGTGGTACAAAAAACAAATTAGCAGGGCAAGGATCACCGATATATCAACAAAAATCGATAGATCGTATCGATCTCGTACCGACCTGTATCTATATGCGGATAAATATGGTGATCCCTGTACTGTTTAATACAATTTTTAAGCGATGACCACTAACGATATGTTAAGAGATAAATGAACCCACGACATCATTACTGTGCTTACCTAGTTCTTTTACTTTAGGAAAGGATTCAGGAAGCAGGTCCAAGTCAGGCGGTGGGAAGGTCGCCGACCACCAGCGGTACACGTCCTCGTGGTCGTAGCACAAGTTCAGGACATTCACTATCAAGTACAGATTTAGTACTTCTTTTTCCAGCTAAAATCAACATTTTAATGAGGTTCCTGCGTATTGTATTTCGTTATGAATTTCAGAAGAAACTAAAAATACATTACTATCTTTACATTGTCCACAAATAAAGCAGTTTTAGTAAAGTTTTTACTTACATTCTTGTCAATAAATATTTACTGTCTAACTCTTATACTCGTGAATTATATATTGTATCTTCTTACCTTGGCATCTAGTTTTAATTTTCCAAGAATAGTAATTTATCTTTGTTGCTGTTAATTTTGAATTGATCCATTTGAAAAGCGAGGTAGACTTGTGGTAACCGAGGGGATACGGCCCCGACACTATCATCCTGTAGATCCATCACGCCCACACTATTCTGTTGGCTCGCTGAGAACCGGGCATTGACCTACAAGTAAAGGGAATATTAACAGAATTGACAGCTGTACGTTGTCACGTGTTGTGTGTTGTGTTGTACAACATTATAAATACCTGAAGACTGTGAAGAGATGAACAGAAGTCAGTTCTGCTATTGTCCCTTACTCCAGTAATGCTGGTATCGTGGACTTTTAAACTGAAATTCTGAAAATTAGATAGGATATTGTCACTGCGCAAGTCATTTTTGTTAATTTTACAGGATGACATAACAACTCAATAGATGAATGCTAAAAATATCTATCCAAATACATTAAATAGTGAAAATTGATAATTTTCTACTTACGCGGTGTTGTTAGCTAAGTGACAATATTGTAAAACTATAGTTTTCATTTTGTTCAAATGTTCTCACCATGAATCTTACATCATTCTTCGGCGAGGTTTTCATGTATGGAAAAAAAATATTGTCATTGGAAGGTATTAGTAAAGTTGCTGCTGGTAAAGAAATGATTTTATCATAAAGATTATTTCTAGATCGAGAACCTTAGCGGTCGGTAGGATGGTATATTATGTGTAATACATGTTGTATAGTGGATAGTAGGCATGGTATGGTGTTCAGGATTCTCACCTTGGGTATGATGGGTGCAATGCGCTTGAAGAGGGGGTCCAGGGGGGCCGGGGGCCCCGCCTTCGTGGGAGGTGGCGAGGGCGGCGTGCAAGGTATACTACCAACACTAGACTCTTGCTCCTGGAGAAACTTGTAGATACCTTCGTTCAATGTAGCCGTGCATTTTGTTATACTGCATTGTACTTTCTGCAATAAACGGAAATTAGTTGTATTCAGAATTTTAAGATAAAATAATTGTAAAAAAAATATTTGCTTTGGAAAATATTAGAGGCAAAGTGAGGGTGAGGTTGAGGCCAAAGGAGAGCTCGGTGTGCGGGCAGCACGCAGCTGCCACTCATTCCATCTCATACACAGAGAGGCAGAACGTACCTCTACATTGAGAGGGGCCTCCACCAGCAAGGTGAGGTCGAGGTTGAGGCCGAAGGAGAGCTCGGCGAGGCAGGTGGTCTGCGGGCGGTGGCGGCGCATCAGCTTAGCACGCACCTCGGCCAGCGTGGCGGAGAGCTGCAGGCCGGGCCCCGCCCCCGCGCCCCCCACGTCCGCCTGCGCCACTGCGCCGTGCCACAACCACCCCCGGCCCATCACCAACACAGACAGGTTGTGAACACGCACCGACAAGAACTGCAACATAGAAACATACCAGGACAACTTATAATCGGCTATTTTAGAGATAAATAATTTATCTGTCCTGTACAAAATTAAATACCTAGATATATGTACATGTTATATCAATATAGAACTAATGGAAATGTCACGCTCTTTGAATCTAGAGATCAGCTGTTTAAATCCCCACTCTGCGAGGATTTGACTCCACGATACAAGTTTAAATATGAGCAAATATCATAAGATTGCATAGATTTCTTTTAATCAAATAAAAAATATTTTTAAATAATTGTATGAATGAATGTACAATATCTCTGTAGCGTATAATATTGACATGGTCTCTAACGAAAACAGTGCTAAGTTATTATTTATTTTTCATCTTGGCTGTTTCTTCCTACCGACGGATTATATGGTTAGTATTCTGCACCTGGGCAAACAGCACGACCACCGTGGGCAGCTGCAGGTCCCGGAAGTCCAGGGCGTCCCGGGCCGGGGCGCGAGAGGGGGGCGCCACCACATCCTTGTTGAGCCGGACATCGCGCACCACCACCGACACCAGCTTGCTCACCTCCGAGTTCAGGAGGCTGCTGTGGAGACTCACTTCTTCTATGTGCTGCGAGACAAACTTATTAAGGCAAACAATAAATACTAAACTAATATTAGCAGACAGTAGAATATTGATTATTCGTTTCGTATATGAAATTAAGTCACTCTTTCTGGTCAAAGCGTGTTTTCTGATAAAATTATGTAGTTTAATTACCGCTGTATCTGTTACAAAACCTTTTTGCTTCACTCTAATCACACTCAATCTTCGAACAAGAGTTCACTAGAAAAGGGGCTTTCCATACAAATTTTTCCAAAATACACTTAATTTCATAACACCACTTATTATCAAATTCCACCGTCTTAAGACTCCAGCACTGAAGCCAATACATGAAACGTGTGACGTAGATGCCTATTGATGACGTAGTGGGTTAGACATCTAGGCACAGTAGTATTTTTCAAGTATGGAATGTCACTTCTCTGAAATTTTTTTTTGAAGCACTCAATCAATTCCATTCATCGTCGCCATTTATTTAAGAAATATTTATATGTATCTTAATTTTTTTAAATATATTAAAATATAAGTATGTTTCTGCACTGTGATTTATATTGACACAAAAAAATAATTGGCATTTGGCATGATTTAAAAAAAAAAATTGCTCAAACTAAAACGATCTTATAAACTCATACATTTCAACAGCTGTCATTCTAAACAAGATATATTTTAAGGACTAGTGACTTTTGCCTGAACGGCGACGATATGAACTTATTCTTTGCAATTTATACTTTCCAAGTAAATGACGATGGCGCTATGTTAGCGTGAAAAATATCAGAATGCCCTTTTACTTCAAACTAACATTTTGGAAGTACAGCATATTACCATAACACGAGAGAAATACCAGTTGTACCCGAAATGTTACAATATGTTTAATTACACTTTCCATAGCTGTATTTATATCTCAAGTAAGTTCTGTTACACTCACCACGGAATATCCATTCTTGATAATATTCACATCTTTTAATATGAAGTTGAACAAAACGATTTTCCCCACACTTTTAACTCGACTTTTAAAGCTCCTTTTGAATATCCACGTTATCAACAGCGGTAAAACCCTGCGTTAATAAAATAAAATTGTGCATTATTGGATCTGGTATTGGGGTTAAGTAGAATAATCTGTCATTAGA
Source organism: Micrasema minimum (assembly GCA_022494985.1). Lineage (NCBI taxonomy): Eukaryota > Metazoa > Arthropoda > Insecta > Trichoptera > Brachycentridae > Micrasema > Micrasema minimum. The sequence goes on from JAGVSP010004434.1 coordinate 5,906, forward strand.
TAAAAATCACAATTTACCATGATATAGAGCAGTATGCTAATATTATTAAAATTAAAAAAACAATAAAAGGATTCATTATACATTATTTCTTGTACACTTATTTATTTGTAAATATAAAATGTAAACAGATAATCAGCGTGACAGTTCGAGTGACGTCAAAATATAGAATTTTTGACATTCTACATGTCTTGCCAGTTGCGAGTTCAAATTTGAGAAGGAGTAAAAAATAATATATTTGGGGTACTTACTTTAGACTATCCTCGTGCATGAGGTTGGTGAGGCACAGGGTCCGGATTTGAAAAAAGGGGGAATCAAAGTCATTATTTTGAATTAAAAAAAACTGCGTACGGTAGAAAATCTAATGTGCAACAAAATCTGTCCTGTTAAATTTTTAAAATATACTATTATTAGTGTATTTATTTATTTCAAAAAAGAGTCATAAAATAATTATTTTCCTCTCATGTTTAAAATCAGCGATAGTATTTATTCTCATAGAATTCACACACACATGCACCCACTCTATCACCCTTTCTCCCAGCCTTACACTCACTCACATACACCCACCCACCCTCTCTCTCTTTTAATATAATGTATTTTAATTTTTATAGTTGTATTTCCCCCTTTGTATTTTCTTTAATGTGTTTTTGTGGATCTCTGTTATTGGCTTTTATAATGTTTAATTTACTCTGTATACCTTATTCTATGTATTGCTGTTGAGTTCCCTAATAAATAAAATAAAATAAAAATAAAATTTGATTCATTTCCATATTAATTTGTTCCTTCCTACAACCTTGGCGTAGTAAAATTTCATTATATGTATTTTATTATATATTTGTATAAAATTGAACATAAGAATTTGTTTTATAGCCTACATTGCAAAAAATGAGCGAAGAAACTAATCTAGGAGACCTACCTACTATAAATTCAACACATGGAAAATGGAGATGCAGTATACGTAACTAGAATTTCCATAGCCAAAATAAGTCGATTTATTTCTGTGATTGGATGTGGATTATTTTTTATGAAAAAAGTTTTCAAACAATATTGCTCTCACACCTTAAAAGAGCTGACCATCCGAATTACGGAGAAAGTAACCGCAATACCCCTTCAAATGTATCGAAAAGCAGCCTGAGACATTCAAAATCGACTACAACAGTAACAGTGTATCTACCATTTTGTTAATGTGAATTTTGAAAAAATATTTAAAAAATGGTATCATAATAATTAGTATACCCACCTATTTGAATGAAATAAAATTAGCGTCTCTAAATTAATTAGTCTTTATTTTATGGTCTTTATACTTTTTCAAAACTCGGGAATACTCAGCTTCACTCCAGCACAGGCCAAACAAAAACACGAAACGTGTGACGTTGATGTCTAGTAATAAAGTAGATGCCTATATTGATGACGTAGTGAGTAACGTAGTGGGTAACTAGACACCTCAAACACGGTAGAATTGTTTAAGTATGGAATATCACTTCTCTGATATTCTTGTTCGAAGTTTATAACCTTCTTTTTCGCTTTTTCCCAGTAAAAACTGATTTTATTAAAATTCGCAGATTAGCTTGAAAAATTCGGTAGATTTGTGCGGGACTGAAAAAAGACTAAAAAATAGTCGTTAAAACGGCCTAGGGAAAGGGTGTAGGGAAAGTGTGGGGCTTTCATTGTGGTACTTATGTAAAAATATACTTACCCAAAGATTTTCAAAAAACCTATTATACCTTATCCTTAGGTCTAAGTGTATATTATCTTTGCTTAGGTCTACCAGAAGAAGAACCAGAAGAAGCGCCCTAGAGGTATATTTATACGAAAACGGCACTATATAAATTATCCATAATAATAATAATAATAACCTAGGAAGGCCTAGGTACTCATATTTTGTGGGGGCATTTATTTAGCAATCTACGGTCAACAATTTATAGGTAAGTATAACATTAGGTACTTAGTTATAATATCAAATGACATTATTTACTTTTCTCCGAGTTATCTAATCTCTTAAAGTTTACAAATAGATAAATAATTATAAATTAGAAGAAAATTGATGGTTTCATCTTCTTCGTCTAAACTTCGTGCTTTAGTTATCAAATTCTATTATTTAGATACCTACCATTCTCTAATTTACATTATCACTATTCTTTACACTTATAAATTATAGGTCACGTCATGTAAAAAGAACGCCGGAAGAAAGTGGGGGGGGTGTGTTTGCGCATGTGACCCGCCCACCCCACGTCCCAAATAGGAGCGATAATCGCCTAATGCGCTGATGCGCAGCTTGACCGCCAGCGTTCTTTTTACATGACGCGACCTGTACCTACTGTTCTTTGCTCACAGAATGGGGAAGTTTAGTAAATAAATACTCGTAGGTATGTAGGTAGTAGGTAGGTTAGGATCCAATCTAAATGAACCTTTATCGGCCTTATCAAGGGATTATGTCATAGCCCTGTACCTACTTATATATCAGCTCCATAGATGGGTTCAAGAAAAGGTTGTTCTTGAGATATTTGTGATCACTCTTGCTTTTATGTGTGTTATATTTACTTAAGCATTGTGTGTCTGTCACATTTTCATAAACATTACGTTTTGGTCATTCGATTAAGCACGATGTGAACAATTTTAAAGGGCAATTGGTCTACCTAGGTATATTTTTATATATTTTTTGTATTATATTTAGTATCCTTTTGTCTGTTATTGTTCCTAACAAAAAAAAATAAAAATAAATCAGTTTCTTGTTCTTCTGCTGTCTTCTTCCACAAGACACAACAGTTGGTGTTGGAACTTGGAACGCGTCCCTCATCTCCCCTCGCGGGAAGGAAAGCTACCTTCGCCTTGCCTATTGGTGGATCTCTCGACGAATGGGGTCCTCCCGTTAGCGCAGCATCCACGGGCATGCGCCCGGCGCTCTTTTACCCCCTACACCCTTCTTAGAGATTCGGGGAGAAATATTTTCTTCTGGTGTTATCCATTGTTAGTATTAAGCAGGTAACAATTGAATTGGGATTCCGCGGCACTTGGTGGACTTTGAGACTAAATGAAAGGTGTACATAATAAAAATAGCAAAAAATGTCTTGAGCTTGAAGTTTTATAGAAATATGTGTTAGAATATTGTTTATTTTTATTAAATTAAAAATTGGTTAATATATCACTTAACACTTAACAGAGTAGCTACCAACTGAAATTTGGCAAATTGAGAAACTCCCGAGCAATTGGATATAAAGTAATGATGTCTCAGCTAAAGCTATCTTTATATGGCGCAGTTTACTACACAGTTTTTTTTGCAGTTGAAAAACGGTCCCGTATATGCATTTTTTTAAAAATTAAATTGAAATTATGCAATCTTATGATATTTTGCACATATTTCAATTTGCACTATTTTCAATAAAGCCTAACGGCTTGTGCTTGAAAATAGGAATCGAGTCGTAGTGGGATTCGAACCAACGATCTCTGGACTCAGAGACCGCGACGCTACCCACTGGGCCACCACCCGTTTGGCAACTGATTGAATGAAAAACTGTGTGCTAGTGTCAGATTTAAGCTGACATGACAGTCAATGTTTTTTATGTAAACGTTTAAACTAGACATTGGTTTATTGTATGCTTTTAAATACGTAAAAAAACAATAACATATATACATTATTAGCTAAATATACAATTTCCTGAGAGCAAACATACGATAATAACTTACAATCGCGTTTAAAAATACACATATTTAGCGTTGTCTTTTGACAGAAGTTTGACAGACTGCACAGTTTTCTGAACAGCTACTGTGTAGTTGACTGAACATGACTCGTCTCATGTGGGCATAAGAGGTCATGACGTCATGACGCTCATGTCAGCGCAGTTTTTACCTACAATATAGACTTTTCATATTTCCCTCCCTCCGCCCCCAATGATAGAGAAAAACGTCTAACTTTCTTGGGTAATTTTTGTAAGTAAACCACAGACGTCCAATTTTCATTTTCCAAAAAGCATCTTCGACAGGAGTATCGGGAGACCTAAACTAATGTGTTTGGATTGTGTGGAGATGAACACAGCAACCTTGGGAATTGGGAACTGCAGGTGAGAGATGGCGGATTGTGCAGATGTGAATGTTAGTATAGTACCTACCCGTAGTTAGGAGGAATCCACTGTCCACTGCGACAGTCACCAGAGAATCTTCCCTCCTCAGATTCCTCCAACAACGATTGACTCCTGTATCACTATCGTGTTTTGAAGACGGATTGAAGCCAATTATTTTTTATATGTTTCAAAACACATTTCACATTGCTTACATAATTTCTTGATAAGCGTAAAAATATTAACAGTAGTTCATGGTGACAAGTTCATAATATACCTACCTACCTAACAATATACATGGCATTAATTTGATACTACACATGCACGATAATGTGTAGTTCTCTCTCTCTCTTTCCCTTATCCGCACCCAATGGTGCATAGGGCACTGCATTGGTACACCAAGTGCGGTGTATCTTGATCATTTTATTACATGAAGGTAAGATGATCAGTCTTACGCTTCAGAACACTGCACTGGTTCTGGACTGGACTGCCAAGGTATCAAACATGAAATAATAATTTGAAAATCACATGTAAATAAATATTTCGTGTTGACCCCCTACGGGAATCGAACCCGCGACCTTATGCACGGTAGCCAAACGCGCTACCACTATGCTACGAGACGGACTCACCTATTATGTAATATTAGCCAAAGTCAATGTTCCTTTCATAAAAACATTTTATTATACTTACATATAAATACTATGTTAGTCAATCCTCCAAGTTCCATCACAAATAACGGATGGTGGCCCAGTGGTAGCGTCGCCGTCTCTAAGTCTAGAGATCCCCGGTCCGAATCCCCACTTCGCCAATACTCGATTCCTATTTTCAAGCACGAGTCGTTTAGGCTTTTGAAATACATAAGTGCAAATATCATAAGATAGCATAGATTTCAAAAAGAATAATTGTAATAACAATATTGGTAGATGCATTAACGAAATACTATTGCTACTTTCCCTTGTCACCTCAGATTAAATTCGACTAAATAAATTTTATTTGATAACAATTTGCAAATTGAATAAAAAACTTCGTACTCAATTTTCTCGAAAACTATGGGCTAAATAAAAAAAAAAAAAATCTATAAAATCGACTTCAAATATTATGTAGATTCACTGATTTCCCGCTTGTACATCGAGTTTTGTTACATCATGTATAGGTAGATATTATATTATTATGTAGATAGTAGGTAGGTACATGATAGTAGATTATACCAACGAGAGAGATATAATTAGAAATGCGCTGTTTGTCAGCAGTTAGCAGTCAGCAGCGAGCAGCAGCCGATATCTGGTGACCCCTGCCCTCCGCCATCACCAGTCCACAGTAGGTACGAGTAGTATCGCTACACCCAGATCCATCGTCTCTCTAGAGAGTAGGCAGTAGGCAGTCTCTTCTCCGAGAGGGAAATATATCAACATCATCATAAAAATAACAATTATTTCTCCATTTATAAATTAAAATTGGCGCAACGGTGGAATTTGGTGTCTTTTTTTCATTTAGATTACCAATTACTGGTAACCTCACCTAAAGGTCAGACGTTAGATGGTTAGAGCCATTAATAATATTGGCGTGTAGATTATTCATCCCGATTCCTGATAAATCTCAAGCTACTATTTGTTATTTTTAAAGTGTGAAAGTAATCGGCTATGAATAAAAATTTTAATTATTGATAATCATATTAATTATTGCATTTTTTACGTTTTTTTCCTCGATTTTATTTAGGTGTTACGTCTACAGTTAGTAGGTGCTGCGCTAGACGGATTGCTGGGAGTGGAAAACTCGAGATAGAAAAAAGTGGAATGTCCTCGTCAACAAAGTTAAAGCTCTTCATGAGCTTCATGGCCTTCTGAAGTAAGTAAATAAGGTCTACACTAAACTAGTGCTCCTACTACCCACCCGAGTATAAGGGGAGTGTTCTTTACTAAGCCATCTAAAGGGGAGTGTTGATACTTTTGTTGTGTTTATTTTGTTGTACCTACTTTTGGTAAAATTGATGTACCAGCAATACACATAATAGTAATGATGACATAATGTATAATAGCTTATGACATAACTAACCTTGTAATAATAGTTGGTACATAATTGCATGATGTAGAGACCGGGCTGCAGCATGCAGGTGCAATGAAAACCTCAGCCTTTCCCTAGACTGTTTAAAAGACTATTGAAGCTTTTTTCAGTCCAGCATACCTCTACCGATTTTTGAACAAGCTAAACCGCGATTTTAAGATTGTCAGTGTGATAAAAATTCGGATGAATTTACGTGATGTACGCGAACAAATGCTTTCATTGCCCCTGCCACTGTTTCGGCTTATAATTAAGTACATAATTATCATTTTTTCCATCACCCAAACCAACCAGAGTCGGCCCAAATTAACAGTGGTAGGGAAACGTTAGTTACTACCCCGATCATTGTTTATGAGTAAGTACTACCACTCGTATAAAGACCGGCATACTGCCTCGCCAGGCCCCCCCACCCCAGACATCCACCCGAGCAACCGCAGTCAGAGTCTCAATAGAAAGACATGGAAGAGAAGGGATCAATTGAAGAGGGTTTAGGGAAAAAGAGGGAGGGGACAGAATGCATGTATGCATCTCACACTATCATCCTATCTGGCAGACACTATTTCATACGTCCCCCCTGCCGTACCTACATGATCACAATATAGGCTGCAGGTGCAGGGTGCAGGCTGCAGGGTGGTGACACCAATATTGATCCTAATTAGCACCGGGGGATGGGGGGAGCGCCGCGCCCTCGCCGGGCGGTGGACACACCCGCCGCGCCACCACCCACCACCACCCCCTCCGGTCACGTGACACCGCTGAGAGGCGCGGCAGACCACTGGTCACTCGCTGTAATGTGTATCCGAGCATAATAAGTGTTGTATACCGAGCATCCTTGACCCTAAAGCGAAGGTTTCCCCATAGAAATGCGATTGTAATGCCGAACAGTGGAACCTCTCATTTTAACGAGCATAATTACTTTCAACAGAACAATTTTACTCGTTAAGCGAAAACAGTTTTTGTTCCCAATAGAAATCAATGTAAAATTCGATAATGCATTCCATGCGCGAAAGAATACCCAATTATTTATATATTTTTAATGTAACTTTTATTGTTTTTTCAAAATAATATTTTCTTAAACGACTTGGAACGTTTACAATTTAGTCATGTCAGCTTAAAAAAAAAAACGAAAATATTAATTTAGCACAAATAATTAATCCTTTTCAACTAGAAAACTGTGTGGCGTGTGAACGTGGAGCCGGCCAGCATTCTCGCCTCAAGAGGGATCCTGTTATAGAAAACTGTGTGGCGCGTGAACGTGTAGCCGGCCAGCATTCTCGCCTCAGAGGGATTGTTATCGTATGTAGAATATCTTACAATATAATAATACCTTCTTACAGATTTCATGGTAGGTAGGTGTACCTAAAACCTTGTTGCAAAGCGATCCTTGAGGATCAAAGGATTGAGTCATCGCAAAAGATAAATAATTAATCGTCTCTCATTATATACATGGTGTAACAAAACTCGATGTACAAGCGGGAAACCAGTAAATCTACATCATATTTGGAGTCGATTTTGTAAAGTAATTTTTTTTTATTTGACCCTTAGTTTTCGAGGAAATTCCGTACGAAGTTTTTTTTCAGTTTATTTTTTTTCGTTTTTTTTTTGCTAATTGCCATCAAATATCATATATTTAGTCAAATTAATAGGGGGCCTGACGTGGGAGGAGGCGAGAGAGCTGGCTGGTGACAGGGTCTCCTGGAGGGATCTAGTGATGTCCACATGCTCCACATAGGAGCGAACGTGGCGAAAGAAGAAGAAGAAGAAGGTATTATTTATATAAATTTTTGTATCGACCACGTACCGACTCGTATCTACATGTAGACATATATATATATATATGTATCTACATGTAGACATAATACATATATATATATATATATATGTATTAGTGATCCCTGCCCCGGGTGCAGTAGGTACTAAAGGGGTGTATTCAATGGGTGTAATATGTGTGTATACCGTTTTCAGGTGACTGGAACAAGTTAGTATGGCTGGAAGTATTCAAATCAGGAGTGATTCACGAAGCCAAGTCTTAGTTCAGAAGTCAACATAGTAGAATACTTTATTTGGAATTTAAAGTAAGAAATCAAATCATTATTCCATATCCGCTGTTCCGCTGTTGTCCCCGTTAGCGTTGCCCGTGCACACAGATTATATAATATACTAGTAAATAGTGCATTGGGAATCCGGAATAGGAATAGGATCTGGACTTACCGATTTTTGAAAAAAGTTATGAATTCTGCGGAATAAAATTAACGGTATTGGCGTTTTATATTATCAGAATAACTCAAACTAAAGGCAACAACAAAATGAGAGCATATTCTAGGGATTTGGTGTGCCAGCTTTTATTTTATCGTCTTATTTCCGTAAAAATGAAAACAATTTGAAAAATAACATTTTGCAGCCGCCACATTTAGTGAGCGCCACTAACTTGGTTCCATGTCAGGTTCCCCCTCCAGCCCACTCCTGGCTCTGTATGCACCGATTCAACTGAAAATGTCAGTACAGAGGATACTTGCCCATCATCTCCGCGCATCTGCTCCCTATGTGGAGCAACTTCCTCCAAGCCAAGAGATTGGTCGCCAGTTCCCGTTCACCCTCCCAAGGCACGTCAGATACTTATCCACTATAGTTTAACTTTAATAAAATAAAACATCTACATTTGAAATGAATAATATACACCGTTTCCCACGATGAGACCGCGAAACTCCAGAGGGTGATTATTCATGATATTCTGAGAAAAAAATCTTAATAAAGTTTTTCAAAAAACTCAATTCTAATTTCTTAAAAAAATGATTAAAATATGAATAAAAATTCACGCAGGTAATACCGTCCATTTTTGAACTGGCTAACACCACGTGACCTGCACCAATTTCAGATATGAAATTCGAATTTTGAATGTCCGCACAAGGCAAGGCGTTCCGGTGACCAGAGCGGACCCCCTCCTCCCCGCCCACCGCCACCCCGCCACCGCTAGCATTTCAAAACAGAAGCCAGTATTTACATAGTCGCTTTTTATTAATACTTTTTTTTAATTAATTATTAAAAATGCCCGGATCAAAAAACTTTACAAGGATTTTTTTCTCAGAATACCATGAACAATCACCCTCCGGAGTTTCGCGGTCTCATCGTGGGACACGGTGTATAAGGTGATTTGTAAAAACCGAGTAGAATAGTTAGAAGAAGAAGAATCTGAAATCAAACAAACTCTGCTTCGTTTATTGTTCAGTGAAATTACGTAATTATTGGGATAATTTGTGAAGAAAGAAGCCATATTTGTATAAAAAGTAATAATGAGTATCAAATTTCCTAGCACAGATTAAATACCTAGTATTGTCTGTGGAATATAAAAAAACGCGTTCTTGTATTGGCTTATATTTATCTTTTATACTCACGGGGAGGGGGGGGGGTATTTTCAATATCATTATTTGGTATTGTACATATTATTTTATTTTTAGAAATTATGCTGCCTAAATCTAGTAATTTTTAATAATGAGTAGTGATTTGTGTAAATAAAAAATTGCGGTTTTGACCAGACCAGATAGTAAACAAGAAGTGCAACAACATAAATTTTAATGATTACCCATTTTTTTTTTATTAATTAATTAATTTTCTTTTTTACAGAAATTCGGTAAAACTACCAACAAAAGAGTATAGAAGTGGGAAGGAACATTTTCCATACAAAAAAATTGAAGAAGTACACAATGCTATATCCCTATAGCGACCGTTGTGAAAACAACCAATTAGAGCTCTGATTGGTTGGGGATCTAGCAGCTTCTAGTAAAAGTTGTCACAAGCACCTTTACTGATATACGGGTACTGGGACTGGGGTACTTATACTTGGGCCGTATCTCCCTATTTAATAGGATTTTGAAAATCTTTGCTACCAATCAAGGAACTTGTCTTAAGACAAATGTTCCTTGCGACCAACATTATTCAGGGTGTAACAAAACTCGACGTACAACCCGAAAACTGGTGAATCTACATCGTATTTGCAGACGATTGTGTAATATGACTTTTTAATCTGAGTTTGAAAAAAAATATTTTTTTCTTCTCACAAAAGTTTTCATAAGTATGGCAGATTAAGTAAAATTGCTCAAATTCATATCAAAACACGTTTTTTAAATTTTGTTTTCTTTATGGATAGTATTAATTTGACTATATACATGATATTTGATAACAATTTGAAAAAAAAAATCGAAAAAAAATCAACTTCATACCTACTCAATCTCGAAAACTAAGGGTCAAATAAAAAAAAAAATTCTACAAAATCGACTCCAAATATTATCTAGATTCACTCGTTTCTCGCTTGTGTACTTTGTTACACCCTGTATAACTACAATGATTAAACATTCAAGTGCTATGAATAACATTAGTATTTTGGTATGTTTTAATTTCCGGTATCAAAATATGTGTCCTGTGGAAAAAGAAATGCTAAAGTTACTAATTTATTATAATGTTATTTGGATACGATAATGTGCCATTATTTAAACGGGATACAAGATATAACTTCCCTTAAGCGCTTAAGTCATGGGCCATGGGTGTTGTTACTGTTGGCACTGGGATTCCCCAGAACAGTGGCATTATTTTTACGTCCTGCTTGGAAAAGTTTTTTGACTAAAAACATTGTTTCATGACAAAATATAGATATGCGATTGCAAGAGCGAACTTCTCTCTCTTGAAGAATATCATAAATGTAAATTAACAACTTCATTTTATTTGTTTATTTAAATCACTGTGTACCTACCTATCGAGAAATATTACAAAATGGTTAAAAAACCAATTTGTCCTCACTGTGCCGTGGGGAGACCCGTGCCGTGGACTAATTTTACAATTATTTTATTGTCTTATGATATTGTCTTCTTACTTATTTATTTTGTTTTACGAATCGCCACCAGACTAAATTTGTTTTAAAAAATGGAAACAATATCAATCGTCTCTAGTTCTGTGAAAGATAGAGAGGTAAAAAAATAATAGTATCAATTAATGATTTCAAAAACAAATCGATAAAACAAATACCCAAAAATTCGCGTCCAAAATATAAAATCAACATTACGTAATGTGCTGTCTGTTGTCCAAAGAATTGTATTGTCATTTGTCATTACGATGACCAGATGATCAGGTATGAGATTGAGGGTTACGGTAGGTACTTAATTGGTAGCGGAGATCTGAATGTAAACATTAGCACCTGGTCGAGATGACCCACAGTGATAAATATCACCGTCCTAGCCTCACTAGCAATGTGAGATGGTACCTGTACATTGTACATATACCATTTGATTATCTACTGTAATTGGACTTGGTCACCTTGTGCAACGAGCGAACTATGAACGTGGCACCATTTTTACAAAATTCTTACCACAGATGAGCGTGTTAAATAATGGTAACTATATTATCTAAGGTTATCTAATTGGCATTTGAAGTCCCACTTTCAAAATCGTTGGCGAATGCCAGAATGTAGTGTCTAGTCGTCTAGTGGTTCCACGTTCCACCATCTCGGGCTCCTCTAGAAACCGAGATGACACGTGAATAAACACCGCAATTAATGTTTATAGGTCGACCGTTTGGAAAGAGAAATCGGAAAGTTAATGTGAAAATATTGTCCCCAAATCTTTTGTATTCGTGTCCACAAATATCACAAAATTTGGTTTGCAATCGCATCGAGAAGTTAAAAATATTCAAATGACGCTACAGTCGGACTTTAGGCGGAGAAATCTGTTCGTTCACAAAACATCAAATCGTCGCACTATGGGATGCTCAGGAGACTCTCAGGGCCAGGGCCAATACCATTTCGGTTAGAAAAACAAAGAAAATAGTCATAATTAGTACCTAATAGCAGTATTTAGTGATAGCGAAATTGAATAGTTACTTCTACTAATCAAATCTAATCTACTACTAATCAAAAATGGTCAAATAAAAACTAAAAATTTACTTTTGCTTTACGGCAATCAAGAGGGCTAGTAAAACTGAATTCTTGCACCAATAAAGATATTATATGGATAGTACTTTAGTATACTAAGTACCTAATAATATAGTTTTATTTTAATTCTCATCGCAATATTGTAGGTACCGTTGTACTTACCAGTGCAAAATTGAATTAATTTTACTCATATTTTTTTTATTAAAATACTAAACCTACTTGATATTTAGGAATTTCATTTCAATTAAGGAAGGTAGGTACTTACAAATTTTGTAGACTTAAGTGTAAATATTGACAGTTTTTTGTGTGGCGTGGGGTAATTTGCAAGTTTTAACCTCAAGCGACCCAGGCACGTGTCCTGTGTCGTTTGTATGTGGTTTGTATACTGAGAAATATTTTTGTCGGTTTTTCTCTAAATTACCAGGTGTGAGTATAAGTTTCGTAAGTAAACTGGGGCCTCGTAAGTAAATTTTTCAGCTATCAATGAATCAAGCAATCATTTCCTTTGAACGAGGTTATATTATAGAATAAAATTTAAGAAATCTACGCGAATGCAAGCTACAAAAAGTAGACACCTGCATTTGTAATGAGTTTGAGTAGACTCGACTACCTACAGCGAACTTTATACTTCATTCGCATGATTTTCTCAGACGACCTCCTCGTCTTTTTCTGGTCTAGTCAAAGTAGACATCACATTTCTACACTTCCGTACTTTACACAATCAAATTAAATCTGAGTGGGTTACAGATTATAGTAAGGTACTACATTCTGTACATTATATTATTTGGATTATAAATATATATTATGTACTCAGGGAATTAGGAATCTTGAGTTTCTATTGCTACCTCCATTTTCCAACATTTCCACTGTAGGTACAGCCATTTTCCCTTTTCGCAAACACACAATACACAAAACGACAAACGAAATAGAGCAGATTAAATACATTAAGTTAAAAAGACAATAAATTGTAGGTAATAAGAAGTCACCAAATTAAAAATAAGTTACGAGCCATACGCGATCTGTATCTGGCAGTATTTTTAGATCAAACAGTTATGATATTAGAGTAAAAATACAAACATGTCGTTGATGCTAAATACGTACCTAATATAGTATTATGAAGCTCCTGTAGCTATACACAAACCAAGACTGGGAAGTAACGGAATCGTAATAATGTATTTAGATTCTGGTAACAATATTCAGTGAACTTAATCCGGCTCCATTTCTTGTCCCACTATTTCACCGCCGCTATTTAATAATCCACTTTTTTGTATTTCACCTCCGATCAAACAGCTACACATTACACTTGCTTAGCAAAAAAAAGCTTCTCCAGCTAAAAACAGCTGATGAGGTAATGTTCGTCAAAAATCATTGATATTGTAACTAGATTATTGTAAATACTTGAGAATACCGAAAAGAAAAAGGTACAGACGAATGAATTTTTTTGCGGGTGTGAAAGGGACATCTTTGTTGAACGTGAAGATCATCATTGATTATCATGTTGTGCATTATGGGATTCCGCAAATCTGCCCCATGTCAAGCGATCCAGTGCATACCTCCCAAGTCAAGACCCACATACCGTAGTCCTGCATGCAAACAGCCCACACAAAGCTTCCATTTGCCTCCCAAATTATATTTTTTAGAACAGCTGCTATTATCTTATTAAGTTTGGCTTTATACATAATTGCTTTACTTGTGGATACGAATTATTTAGTAGTAAAATACAACAACAACATGAAAACTCGAAATTATATCCATAAACAACTTTTGCCACTGACCTCATTTTATGTCCCATTAAACAGACAAATATTGATGTAGGTATATTATTATGTTTATACAAATGGATAGCTATCAATAGCTATAGCTCTATAAAAATATCTTATTCAAAAAGTGAATGAGGCGGGTTGAAAAATGTTATTCAGCATGAGAAAAGGATATGCAGCATGAAAAGAAACTGAATAAATTACAAACAAGATTGGTCACGTGATAATTTTGCGTAGTATGTGATACCTATTACTGAATAAACGTAAATTAGTTAAAACTATGTATGTATTTTGTAACAACATTTTTAAATGTAATAACAAATACTTGCAGACAAATTACTGGATTATACCCATGCGGGCTGCTATCAAGAAATTATTGATATATCCAACAGAGACAGAAAAACTCTCGGATTAACGAATGTGGGTATATCTAAGGCTTTACAGGGCAAAAGTACCTGTACATTGGCTGGGTTAAGTGGCCATATTGACGTAACTACCAACATTCCCCCATTCCGCCCATCGTCTGATAAACCCATATATGACTAAAGTTTTGGTAACAGCTTATGTATATCTTGAACTCAGTCTTCGTCGTTCCGCTTTACAGTCAAGTGGCCACTTACCCCAGACCCAAATGACAGGTTCATTAGCCCTGTAATACGCCTAGAAACTCCACATTCGTTTCTTGTCAGCTGGGATATCAATTATTATATATATAAAAATGTAATTGATCTATGCACTATCATCATCAATCAGCATCTATACCATAACCGCTTCCCTATGTGGACCTCATACGGATACCACAAACTGCCTCCATGGCAAGCGATTCGGCCGCCAGTTTTCCGCGCATCCTTTACAGGTCAGATCCACGCCACGTCCCGCAGCTCTGACGCAAACGGCCGTCAGTAAATATATAATTATTATTCGTATGAAAAAACTATTTTAGTTGAAACTTTTCTAAACGAGTGAGATCGCGTTCAAGGAGACCATTACTTAACTCGAACACAAAAAAGTGTAAAATATCTAATGTATTTTTTTTTTTTTTTTTTTTTTTTTCTGTACATATACAGAACATTCCACATGTGTGGAATGTTCCAGTTACCATCTATACAGGTGGAAAATGATATTAATTACAAAATTATTAAATAATATACCAATAAAAAATAAGGCCTCATAATATATGCGCTATAAAAACTAAGCAAGAAACAATATATAAAAGTAATAAAAGTAGAAAATAATTAAAATATATTGTATGATGTTATTGTACGAGGGGCGCGGAGCGGTATCGTGTATATAAATGTACGGTAAGTAGCATTTTATTAGATTGTAGAACCTCCTGCATAATAAATGTTAATATTTTTTAAACAGATATTTAGTAACATAAATAAGTTGTCGCAACTATATTTTTTTAGCGTGGATAGCTCCATTTGCGGGGGATCTGAAACTCCAGCGCCGCGGCATTACAAACTTTTTCATCATTAATTGGTGACAAATGACTATTTTCTTTTTCCTGTTTAAACATACTAAAATTTCATAAAAACAAAGCTTTTGAAAACTGGCTAGTACCGGTTGCTGACTATTCAAATTGCATAGATCTTCTAGTAACTATGTATTTAATGTTATTTTATTTCAACACTAGGATGGTTTAGTAAATATGGAGTTACAGACTTCCAATCAGAGTACTAATGTCCCTAAAAACTAACGTTTTTATATTGTTTCGAAAACATAGTACGTTTATGTTAGGTTGTTTTGTAACTCTACCTACTAGTTTTAAGTAGGTCATAATTATTCATATACTAAATAAACATGTCGTCTAACTACTTATTATTCAGCATACATTGAAGTAATCAAATGGAATAAAATATAATTATCGCATTAGATGCCCTGAGCAACTAGAAGCGGGTTCTTAATTATTATTAGATAAAATAATGTGTTTTTCAAGTACTCAATTATCCACTATCTTGTATTGAAATGAAAATAACCATTTAAATTATCTTCAGCGAGACAAAGCGAAGATTAGGGGGCTACTAAAAATAAGATTTATCTCGAATACAGTTGGAGAGATGAACAAAAATGTCAGTAGAGGAGACAAGTCGGGTTGTTTGGCAGCGGAGATGGAGAGAGACGTGAGTATAATAATATTATATATGTACTCGTATTATTAATGCCGTGGGACGTGAGTAAGAAGCGACTATCACCAATATCGCCCAGTGGGTTCACGTAACGTGTCGTACACAATGTCAAATGAAATGTATCGCTCGACTAGGTGATAACATATCAGTATTGGGCGATAATGCTACAAATAAATTAATGTACTTAATTTACATATTAAATGTTTGCGATACACAAAAATCTTTGGAACGGATCCTTTCATCCATAACCCTAGAATAGATAAGGGCGGCCATGTTTGTCCAACGCTGATAATGTGCTCCTTGTGGTGATTACAGACCGCATTACATCACTCCTGTCCAACTGTCTCAAATAATGACATTGTAGGTATATTTCCATTTACACAAACTTTACTGCATGCTATCAATAATAAGTGTATTCCAAATTTTCCAACGACCGAGATTTTATCCCATGGGATTCATGATTACCAGATACTATTTTCCCTTACTAAATACTACTACTTTCCCTTATCCGCACCCAGTGGTGCATAGGGGCACTGCATTGTGCAACCCAAGTGCTGTGTCTCTTGATCATTTTATTTCAAGAAGTGGATGATCAGTCTTACCAGTCCAAGGTATCACACAATAATATGAAAATCACATGTAAATAAATATTTCATGAATCGAACCCACTACCTCACGCTACCACTTAGCTACGAGGCGGACAAGCTAATGGTGCATAGGACACTGTATTGATACTATTATCATTAAATGAGTTTATTGTAAAAACTCCTAGGGAGCATTGGATTGAAAAAAAGATAATTCTTAGTTTTTTTTCCATGTAATGTTATTTTTATAAATATTTTTTTTTTTTTAAATAATTCAATTTACAAGACATTTTTCAATATTATTCAATATATATTTATATTCAATATTATTATACGTGACTTCATTATTATATTATACACTATATATCATTATCATTATCAGTTATTTTCTTCTATAATCATTCTTTCATCTTTAAGTCATGGAGAAAAACCGAAGCCATTGCAATAGCGTATTTTCTAAAAAGATAATTCGCCAAAATGACGCGTAAGAAGTAAATAAACAAAAGAAATGACAACTGTCAAAGTCAGACCAATACAAGCATCAGTGACTGTGGCGCCATTTTCTCTAAGCGCCATTTTCTCTTAAAAATCAGCGTGACGCGGTTTCTCGACCAACATCCCACCCCAAAGTGTCTAACGGGCGCAAAGAAGTATAACTTCAATAAAAAGTGTACGATGTTTATGATTTCGAAATTTCGTTTCTGTTGCAAAATATCGGTTTGTGAATAAAGAAAAGGGAAACGCAAAATGAAGAGATCGAAATTCGGATAGCAGAAATCTCAGAAGAGAAATATTCACTACGAGAAATAAATTGTATTATAAAAAGTTAAATAGACCACAAAAAGCCACTCAAAAAAATATTTCCCGCCTAGTAGATCTGATAGCGATTATTTATTAAAAATACTTTTAATCACACCATCGCTGTCAATTAAATAAAATGATTGAAAGCCATGAAAAGCTACGAAAAGCGAGAGTAGTATAAAAACACGTATAATAATATAAAAATTAAAACTTGGTGGTCGCCGGCCGGCGGGTTGGGTACCCACAGCGAACAGTGTCACCGAGGATGGATTTTGATCGCTATAGTCGCTTGTTGTCGGTTGTCTGGGATCAAATGTCAAATGTCGGGGACCCCCTGCCCCCCCCCACCCTCTCCGCAACCAACCGTCTTCACTCTTCACACATACACACTAAGACGTTATACACCGTGTTCCACGGTGGCATGACCCACCCACGAGGGTTTTATGTTTTAATCCATGGTATTCTGAGAAAAAGTGTCACGTGCAATCCCAGTTTAACTATTTGCCAGTCGTAATGACACACGTGATCGTATAACATCATATTATTATGTAATTACTACTTGCAAACGGTTGAGCTAGGATGACAAGCGATATTCTTAATAATTAATATCTAACTAACTAACCATCACGCCGTTTCCCCGTAGGGGTAGGCAGAGAGGATAGAACGCCATACCACTCTGTCCTGACAGACTTCCTTTGCTTCCTCTACATTCATACATCTTCTCATGCACATACGCGTACTTGACGTACTTGGTCATGCCATGTCTTTCTCGGCCTTCCGCGCACTTAAACTTCTTAGCCGTTCTTTCATCAATCATTTGCTCCACATAACCAAACCATCGTAAAAGCCCTTTCTTAATTTTGTGGATAATGCTTATCTCAGCCTTGCACTCTACTCTAATTTCGACATTTGTACATCTATCATACATAGTCTTACCACACACATTCGCCCGAGAGATCGCATTTCAATAGCATTCAGTCTACTTTCATCCTTCCTTTTTCCAACACCCACGCTTCACTACCATACATAAGGGTTGGTACCAGAACTCCGTTGTGTACTGCCAATTTTGCTTCTTTCGATAAGTTCTTATTTGCCACTATCGATTTCAAGGCACCATTAACTTCAAATGAATTTCAAAGGAATTCTAATTAGAATTGTTTGGTTTAAAAAAGTTTTATAAACTGAGTATTTTTTCTCGAATAATCCACTGTAACCACCCTACGAAGCTTCGCGGTGTCATGTCACCGTGAAACACAGTGTATACTTATTACTTTATACATACA
Organism: Micrasema minimum; assembly: GCA_022494985.1. Lineage (NCBI taxonomy): Eukaryota > Metazoa > Arthropoda > Insecta > Trichoptera > Brachycentridae > Micrasema > Micrasema minimum. Next base: position 24,490 of record JAGVSP010004434.1, read on the forward strand.
TCCACACACAACCATAATGTATGGCGCTTCCATAGTATGTTACACTACAACCTACAACACCAACAACAACTTTCCCTTATACGCACCCAATGGTGCATAGGGCACTCCATTACAACCTTAACATAGGTATTTTATTTGTTGAACAATATACCTACATAATAAAAGTAGAGCTGCTTTCGGTAGAATTAGAAATCCCTATTTTTCCTCTGTGCGCAACCGAAAGTGAGTCCTGCAGTTACATATCCTAATGCGCACTTTGTTATATTACGTTTTTAAAAACGGTAGAAGCAGAACATTATAAATACAGATATTGAAATAACATCAACCGCCAGTCAAACCAAACTATGCAATATTCCATCCAGTTTTCACTTTACCACAGTTGCATCATTATTATTGTTTTTAGCCGTTCTGTTCACCATCCATTCGCTCTACCTATGACCAAACCAACGTAAAAGGCCTTTTTTAATTGGGTGTCGTTAATGCATATCTCATGCCTTGCATTCTGCTCCTATTTCAACTTGTGGCATCAGTTGCATACATAGTTTTATTTTTCACACATTGACGCCCTGAAGTGATATCGCATGGCTAACTGATTGTCTTTTTTACAGTTCATCCTTTTTTTCCAACTAGCATTGCTTCGCTGCCCTTTACTGTAAGGTTGGTACCAGAACTTCCATTTTAGGAATTGAACTGCGTCATCATTATGCACTCAGGTGTGACATTACTATTTGTTTCTTCTCATATTTCGAGACGGGTCCATTCATTTCCTTTTAGTCGGTTAGTTATCATTTTATTCCATAGTGCATTTTCGCCTCAGTCTGTTATTGTCTTGGCTTGTACTTTATAACTGACGACACATTTGTATTGTTTTGGGTTATGTTTAGTGTTCGTTTGTTTTTGTTGACAAGTTTTGGGTGTACATTCCAGTTGGTTCGTCGTATTGTTGTTGGTTCTCGCTATATTGGTTGGTGTTTTTTATTGTGCGGGTATATGTTTTATGCTTGAACTATATATTTGCGTTAGTTTCTTATAGCTGGCGCGTTTAACATAGTTGGTGTTTGATGTCAGGTGGAGGTTGCAATATCTGCTTTCTTATAAAGGGGGCAGGAGTATTGGCGTTGCACAAGTTGGACTGTATGGTTGTACTGATGAGAGGGTGTCAAACTTCGTGATGCGGAGCGCCTTTTGTTGGGTGTGGGTGAGCAGGGTGTGACTTGTCGTGGCGGGGTAGTTGTGGGTAGGGTGGGTTTACCTTCACAAGTCCGAGACTCCTTATTACCCAAAGGCCTAGGGGACAGGGGACATTTGACTGTAGACGCCCTCGGATTATTGTGATCAATATCACAAGTCACAATTTGGCTGCTGCTCTTGGGCGTGTATGTCAATAGTGTTATAGTGTTCCTGGGTTCCGGTGGGTTGTTGGGTGTGGTTTGTGACGGTCAATTGTATCTAATGGTTCATTGCTGTTTTGGTAAGGCCTTCACGAGTAAAATGAGTGCGGAATTTGATCTTAAGGATTGCCTGCGGGGACTGAGGCGAGGGGCCTCCCGATTGATTTTGTCACTAGGTCGTGTTTCCGCTTGGTTCGTAATTCGGTGCGTATTGGTTGGTGTTGGGTTTTGTAATGGGCCGGGGTGTGCTGCCACAGTGTGTGAGTGGGTTACTGTTGTTTAGCGTCGGATTCTACATATATTTTGGGGGCCCCCGTGCGTCCTTGTGGAGATTTAACGTAATAGGACCACTGGCTGTTGGGTGAGGTGCATAGTTGTTGGGTGCATTGGGTTTTTTTTGGGGGGGGTTTTGTTGCGAAACAATCAGTTAGTTTGTGGCAGTAGTGAGTGCTCAACGCGGGTAGGGATTTTTTGGGGAATTTGAAAAGGGAGGTTGGGTCGCGGGGGTCAGTGGTGTTGGACTGGTCCGGGCTTTTTGGGTGTGTGTTCTAAGGTTTCAAACTTGAGGTCGTTTTGGGTGGTTGGTCGTGTATCTCTGGGTGGGTGCAGGGGGTGGCCAGTCGCCAAGGGGCGGCTGGGTAGTCCACTTTAGTGAGTGTGTGGGTTATGGGCGTGTGTGATTGAGTAATTGTTTGTTTTTGATATAGTCACGTACTGTCGTAATAATTTGTTATTTGGGGTTAGGGTTTTGAATTCGGGCCACGTTTTTTCTTATGTTAAGTATGTTTTTTTTATGGTTCATTGGATTGGATTTACTGCGACATTGTGACAGTGGGTGTTCTGGGTGTGTTTCCGCTGTCCGTGTGAGTAATTGTCATGTGATTGTTTTCTCGGGTTGTAGCGGTGAGTTGTCCTAGGTGGTTGTAAGAACCTTAAGGATAGGTGGGGGGGCAGCATGAGCGGAGCGGCTGTCGGGCTGGCGGACTTAGCTGGGGGGCAGGTGTAGTCCTATTTGCGTGGTCGTGTATACTTCTTCGTTTTTTATACGGTGTTCGATTTGGCTTGTACTTTTGGTTACCCAGATTTAGTATCCCGGAACAGGGTTGATATGTGGGTGTAAGCGCCTAAATTGGTCATGTTAATATATTGGTGGGTAGTTGTCACCAAGGATTTTTTATTTTATTGTTTATTAGTTTTATAGAATTAGGAGTACCACAGTCTCCCGTTTTGTTGTACCCACCTCCAAATCGCGCCGGGGGGGGGGCCTATCCGACGTTTCATGGACCCGGGGAGGGGGTAAGGTATTGTGATTGGATTGGTACAAATTTACATTTTAAGTTATTTAAGTTATTATTTAAGTTTTTTACATTGATTTTCATTTTAAAATTAAGTTTATTAAGCTTAGGCATTATGGTTTAAGCGATTAAAAAATGGATGATTCATCTTCAGGCCCTGTTTCCTTTGCGGGTGAATTTTTTTGTTTGAATTCTGCTACTTGTATATAATATTTGGTTTCTGCTAATATTGCTATAAGCATTTTTCTTTATTGGTTGTCTGGTGTTGGTTCTCATGTGGAAGGCGGTTACGGCCTTTTTACTGTTTATGGGCTGATATGGATATCATATTACTAGGTGATATGGGAATGTCCTCGTGTTGTCATCTAGTGGCCTCTTTTCCCTGCCTTTGTCAGGGCTTATGACCGGTTTTTCGCCTTTATATCCATTTTCCCCTTCCTTTATGCGAGGAGGAGCGGTGGAGTGGGCTTTTGGGTGTGTCTCTGGTGTTAATTGGCCGGTACTTTTTTCATGTGGTTTGACAGTATTATATGTTGATGTCTATTTTTCTTTGTCATCGGTTGATTTTTATTTGGGGTTGTATAGGATGTCCATTGGAATAGTTTATTTTCTCGGTGAGCTTTAGAATTTGCCAGTATACGAGATCTGTTTTATTGGAGTTTTTGTTTTTCTTGTTTTATAAGCGGTTTTTTTTATCTGTTTTTATGAAGGGAATTATGAAAACACATTGCATGAATATTATGACGATAGTAAAAAGGCGGCTGATACTTTCCTCAGGACAGGTAAACGGATTAAATTGTTGTTGTATGCACCAGTAGGTACGGATAAGGGAAAGTATGAATAGGTAGTATATATATGGGGGGCCCTGCCCTGTTCCAACCCCCGCGACAGTAATTATAATCCAGGTCTGGAGTGTCGGCTGGCGGCCGCGCCCTGCGGGGAGCGGGGGGCGGAGTGATGTCACCGGCCCCCCCCGACGGGGGCGCGGCAGGGCGCGCCGCCCCCCGCCGCTGTCGCCGGGCGCCGCCCGCGCCCGCCCTATCGATCAGCCGCCCAGCGAGCTCCGTACTCTGTATTCTGTAAGGGCGGAGTGGTCACTAGCGATGTTATGTTGCCATAATCTAGGCTTTTTTATTTTTAATCTGAATGCTCCACCTGAGAGCGTTTAAATGTTCGTAATCGTTTAAAGGGAAATAATGTAAAAATCTATTTTTAGTGTATGCATTCGAAAAGGAAAAAAATAAGGATGTCCTTTTTCGTGGATTATATATTTTTCAAATGTGGATAAGGACATTGAGGGAAGGGTAAGTGCCGGAAACAGAGTTAATGGTGCCTTGAAATCGATAGTGGCAAATAAAAACTTATCGAAAGAAGCAAAATTGGCAGTACACAACGGAGCTCTGGTACCAACCCTTATGTATGGTAGTGAAGCGTGGTGTTGGAAAAGGAAGGATGAAAGTAGACTGAATGCTGTTAAAATGCGATCTCTCAGGCGAATGTGTGGTAAGACTTTGTAGGATAGGTGTACAAATGTCGAAATTAGAGCACAGTGCAAGGCTGAGATAAGCATTATCGACAAAATTAAGAAAGGGCTGTTACGATGCGATGGTTTGGTCATGTGGAGCGAATGAGTGATGAAAAAACGGCTAAAAGAAGTTTAAATGAAAGTGGGCCTGGATGTAGAAGCCGCGGAAGGCCGAGAAAGAAATGGCATGACCAAGTACGACAGGTACTTGAAAGTGGACTTGTGAAGTCGGAATAATCGGCGTATGTGCATGAGAAGATGTATGAATGTAGAGGAAGCAAAGGAAGTATGTCAGGACAGAGTGGTATGGCGTTCTATCCTCTCTGCCTGCTCCTACGGTGAAACGACGTGATGCTTAGTTAGTTAGTTCAGGATAACGAAAAGGTGGTTCGGGCGCTAGTTTTTGATTATTGTCCGATTTTTCGTTAAAAAAATAAAAACTCTATTTGCGGTTACATTCGCATAATATGACATAATGTTGAATAGAATGCCATCTAGATTCTAGATTAGTAAATATAAACTTTTTGAGTAAATAATAAAATATATATTTTCCATAAAAAAAAATTCCACCACGAAGGAATGATTTCTCAAATATTTATACGTACTGGTCGTATAATTAATATCCTTTTTTTAAATATTTCAAAGTAATAAATTGATTTTCATTAATTATATGCCCACTCAAAAATCAAACGTGACCAGTGTGCAAAATCTTTTAAATTTTTTTTTTAAACATTATATAAATAATATTTTGTACGGACAAGTATCTGAGAGATTATTCCTTTGTAGTTAATTTTTTAAAAAGTATATATGGGAAAAAAATGCCCGTAGCTCTGAAGACTGCATACAGGCGCAGGCGCAGGTGTAATGTGTCTTTGTGTATCCTGAGTAATATGGCATCTATTACGTCTATAAGGTTTTGTGTTTACCAAAAAATAATGGAAACATTTTAAATAAAAATATTAAAAAAAAACATATTTTCACGTTGTTTACTTCTTCAAATTTTCGAATGGGCAACGTTCTTATGCGGGTTCTCTTTGTTCTATGTTCTTTGGTACGTACATAATATAAGGTAAAACCAATTCTTTCGTTTGATAAATATTGTAATGAGACAGAAGATTCGGACAGAATATCCGACAGTCGTCGAAAAGGGCTATCGACATTATTCCATAACATCAAAATGAATGTAAATATTGATATTTTTATTGATTGATATGGCATTTATTTTGTAGAACTCCATGATATTTTATGTTAAAATCAAAAAACGATTTTTTTGGTTCTACGTGATTTTATTAAGTTAGTGACAATTGTTTCGACAAAGTCGAAACAATTGTCACTAACTTAATAAAATCACGTAGAACCAAAAAAATCGTTTTTTATTTTAGTTGTTTAATGTAAATTTGTTTCTTTACCTAAAAAAATTTAAAAAAAACATGCTGTGTAATCCTGTAATTTGATGTACAATATAGATATGTAATGGCTGATGTTTCAATTTAAAGTGAAAGATTGCAGCAATGTTGAATTACCAATAATTGTTGAATTACAAATAAAATAGAATAAATACAGGCAGTAACTACCTACGGATGGCAGGTGATCATCTAGAAATTTAATAAAAAATAAAATCCTAATACCGCATATAATATATAAAAAACCGCACTTAACACCTCCCCCCCCCATCTACCCCCTTCTTTATGATTTCCGGATTTATGTAAAACGCCTACTTTTTATTTTTTAACCACCAAGCCCATAGGATAGGCGATAGAGGATAGAGGATAGAGAGCCTAGAGGTGAATAATCATACGACGCACCTCTTTTAAAATTAATTATTATTATTATTAGGATAATTTATTAAGCGCCATTTTTGTGAGAAATCGCCTCAAGGGCGCTGTACATTCGATATTCTTAATTAATTCCATTCCCAATTTATGAATAAAGGATCTGAGACAACAATTATTTAAGCAACGATATTTAATCTATGCGTAGGCGAAGTACTGAACTCCAATTATCTTGCAGCTACAAAGCGCATGGACGGTTGGAACTCAGCTTCACCACGTACAAATTAAATTTAAACTATTTTACTAAAAACGCGATATGAATGACATACTAATTTTACTGATAGCAGATAGAGTCTAGAATCCAGGTTGTCTTGCAGGTACAGAGCGCATGGACTATTGCAATGCCAGCTTCCATCTGATATCAGTAATTGGGGTTAATGATTTTACGAAAATTTTTAAAAATGGGGCAGGATTCCAATACATATTTTTATCCTAACTATTTACTAAAGATGGCTTGATTAAAAGTTGATGGACTGACTAAAAATCACTGTGTAAATATCATCATCATCATACCATATCCGCTCCTTATGTGGAGCATATGGATTCCACAAACTGCCTCTGGCCTGGGCCAAGCGACCGGCCGCCACTTCCCGCGCATCCTCCCAGGTCAGGTCCACGTCCCGCCGCTCTGACGTAAACTGCTGACGGATTGTCAACAGCTCACGTCCAGGACGCCGAGAACCTGATGCCTAGTAAAATAGGTAAGCATGGTTAAGGCTCTCGGGAGGCATTGTTTATTTATTTTTAGTACATTACAGTTTTATATGTTTAATGCATTCCTCACCGGGGGACCCCGTGCCGAGAAAAGCATTTTCAAGTTAATGGTTTTTTTAAACAATAATTTACACAGGTACCTACTTAATTATTCCATGTTACTCACTAATACTAGCATAAAAATACGTAGTATGTGTAAATAGCAAATCAGTAGCTCAATCACAGATAACTATCGACGTAGTTAAACACGTGCTAATCACGTGCTAACGCTAACGATTTGAGCGATCACAATGACATACCGTTCAATACCGCGATCGCTGAGCCGAGAATTGACGATCTGAGCCGAGCGGAGCCGATCTACGCTATATCGCGGCCGTACGTCAAACGTCAAATCATCGCGCTTGTCGGATTTTTTATTATGTCGACTGCTTTTCTCAATATTTGGCTTGCCGAAAACCGGCTAAGTTATAATAAAGATTGAATGAAGATTTGTGCGAATAAGATATATCTCGGGATATGGCTCGCGACTAGTATGCGCTCGTTTAATAATCCCGATCGATAACTTTTAACGCGTGTTCCATTGTGATCGCGAAAACGTTAAACATCCATGGGTAAGAAATCGTTATCACGTCGCTTATTACCGAGTCGGTACTGATCTGTGATCGAGCAAGCTAAAACAAACTTGTATTATAAACTCTTAAAAATAAAGAGTATCTTTTGACATTTGTATCTGTTGAAGAAACTGAAATAAATGGAAAAGTCAAATAAAATGTTTCAGCGTGTTAACGCGTCCAAACGAAATTCCATCGGATTTCAACATCGTCCAAGGAGCCGAGAGTTTTGGCAACGAAACAAATTCTTAAGGAAAGAATTATCGGTGATTAACTACACAAAATAAAATAACAATAGCAACAGTGCACAGTAGCAACTTCACATCTTCATAACTTAGGTACTATTAGTACTCACGGATATAACATATCGTGTTGGATAAGAGGAATTAGAACTGCAGAATTGCGATCAAATTTCAATAAAAAAAGGGATTTATACTAAACGTGTATAAATCGCCATACTGAACTAACATTAATGTCGGTTGCTGACCTGCCCCGGGAAGTCCTGCAGTTGATAACATGTTTTTATAAACATATGTATATGCTCGAACAATTAAACGATATTCCACCAAGAGATAATATTAATAATGACGGTGGAATAACTTGACCTTAGTATCCCTTCCTGTAGAAAGCTTGATGCGAATTCGACATTATCTCCTTCCGCTTCTTTGACTCCCAGATTTAGTTAAGTTACCTGATATATGAAATATATTATGATTATTAGAAATAGTATAATGCTAATATGGCACCTACCGAATAAGAGACATAATGACACGGAGCATCTTGCGTCGAGGTGAAACTCTTTCCACGATTTATTGACGTTTAGGCATCCACCTAAAATAACGGTTGATTTGAATATTTTGAAACTTATGGCTATGTAAATATATGCAGTGAGTGGGTCCGGAACTTTCCAAACGTTTCGGATAGGTAAGAGCTAGATTTGACATAATATTATGGCCCATTGGTCTCTGCAGGGCCGAGCTGAGATGTGGCGGGCGGGTGAGCCACCAGCCACCAGCAGCAGCCACCAGCCGCTACCATCGCGTGGCGCAGTCCGTGCACACGGGCACTAATTACCATCGTTAGCTCCCGCACTTCACCGCGCACGGAACTAGAATACATAATACCCCCTGTAGTACTTTATTACTAGCGAATAAGTACTCCGGTATAAATTAACTCAGAATCTAAAAAACAGCTCGCACTGAAGAGCGAATTAATCCGTGGTGTTAGGTGCAGCGCACTCTGGTTCTGATGTCTTGTTTCCGCGCGAAGCTGGTCGGCAGTCGGCAGTCGTCATCTCTTGCAGGTGGTGGATGGTGAACGAAGTTAAGGAGCGCTGACGACATCTTTACCTGACAGTATTAGAGTTATATAATAGAGGATCTAATGCTGCCCGGTAAGATGTGAACAGCTACTCCGGAGATCTCAGGCTCGTCCTTCTGGGTCTTGTGTGTCCTGGTGTAGACAGTACTCCTGACCGTTGGGGCCCCAACCTTCTAGCCGTTTGTATTATGCGGATATTTGTCGGATTTACTTTTCAGACATTTTATCCCCTCCACTGATTTTGGCGTAGTGGCGCCCAATGTTTTTAGACCCTTACATGGAGTGCCCCGTGGAAGGTACCTACACAACACAGGTACAAAGTACACAGCCCCTCACTGCAGACGTGCAGACACCCCGTGCGGTACCAAATCGATTTCAGCAACTCCTGAACTAGAGGAACAGGTCTTTCGGGAGTTCGGGAAACTCCGAGTGTTATGTTAAGAACCGAAACAACGCGGTACATATCACTTCAGTACTATGTTATAAATTTGAACGAAAAGCTCAGTTTCTTTTTATTTCGTGTCTCCTTTTTAGTGGATCGCAGACCGGACGGGAGTCAGAAGGCCGAAGACCTCGGCGGGAGAACGGGAACATGAATAACGAAGGTAAACAGGTTTGTTCACCTCATCAGCTGACCGCTAGTCCCTCCCTACTCCCTACCCTGGTACCCTGCGCTGGTATTCCTCTCCCCCAGACAGTCTCCAGCTACCTACCCGAGAACAGAGTGCCCACACTTGGCCGGAAGGAGCACGCGACAGTTACTGTGTTCCCACCTCCACCTCCACCTCCACCCGGTACCCACGGTTTAGGTCAGGGGAGATGGAGGGAGATGCCAGCACGAGCACAGTAGAGTTAGTGAGTTAGTACTAGACGTCAGACAATCGATGTCATTATTCCGCAACAGGTGATAAAACTAACGAAGTTAATATGCGAAGATCGTAAATAGATTTCCACCTGTAAGAGTTTTCTAGTTCTGCATGTTGCAGCCAAAATAATTTGTATATTATGTAGGATACAATGTACCTACATTATACTCGTAAATACAATACACCGCGTTACAAAACTCGATATACAAGCAGGAAACCAGTGAATCTACATCATATTTGGAGTCGATTTTGTAGAATAAAATATTTTGATTTGACCCATAGTTTTAGAGAAAATTGGGCACGAAGTTGATTATTATTTCGATAAATTTTTGCAAATTGTTATAAAATATAATTTATTTAGTAAAATCAATACTTCCCATAAAGAAAACAAAATAAAAATCCGCATTTTAATAAGAATTTGTGTAATTTTACTCAATCTGCGGTACTAAAGAAAGCTTTTATGGGAAGAAGAAAAACTTTTTTTTCAACTCAAATTAAAAAGTCAAATTACACATTCGACTCCAAATATGATGTAGATTCACCAGTTTTCCGGTTGTACCTAGAGTTTTGTTACTCCACGTATAAGATATACAAGAGAAAAATCTAATTGACTTTACACCACTACTACTTCTAAATTCCTTTCAAATACTAAAAATTGAAATTATTCAGATAAGAGCTGCATACTTTATTATTATAAATATGTAATTGAAACTGTATGAAAAAATATGGAAAAACCTTTTTTAAATTAAATTTAATAACGATTTTTTATTTAAAAAATATTCATATAATTCCGAAAGCTCGTGTAAGCGGAAGAGCGAATAACAAATAAGTATTTAATTTGGCATTTAGCTCTTTCACCCTTTTATAAGCACCTTTAGACACAATAATTAGTCAAATCAATTAGTGATCATTTTAATTAGGTTACTTTTTAGTATCTAGGGATGTAATAAGACGCTTTTTTGCTTGGAAGTCTGTTGTTTAGTTCAAATCAACTGAATGTCTGTTTTTTTAACAAATTTTGATTAAATAATTGAAATAACGCTCTAATAGGTACATAGCAATCAGATTCTGAGATTATCATGCGCACAATTCTATCAAATAATAAATCATTTAGAAATGGACATATTTTGCTAATTTTTCGTAATCGACTTGAAGCAAGTTGGGCCGAAAGTCAGGAGTATGAAGATGTTCGAGAGATATGAAACCGGTTATTGGCAAAACAGAAATACGAGAAATAAATATATTTAACTAACCTGTTATTTAAATTAATACACTACAAATGTTAGTGATACATTACAAACAATACTGAGAACATAAATAGGTGTAGGGATTTATAGTAAATGTATAGGTTACAACTATTCATATTATCAATAATCCAGGGTTATATATAATCCACTTACTTAGAGAGAGCAAACTTAAATAATGTGTGGTTCTGTGGTTAGAGTCGCCGACTTCAGATGGGAAATCCTAGACTCGAATCTCATCCCACAGCAACTTGTATCCAACTATGGCTTAGTTATTTTAGACGACTTAAGTTAAGATAAGCCAGAAATATTTCTGGCTTAGAACAGAACAGACAACAACTGCTCGCTGAATAAGACTGGAAATAATGATAAAAGGGCGGAGTCACTCTGTAATCTCTTGTATGATTTTAGGCAAAAAAAGTTTTGAATTTGAAATAATTTCTACCTCATCTCTGTAGGGATATTAAAATGAAATATATACCTTCTCCCGTCTTGGGATAAATCCAGATTTGTGTACAAGAATTTGAACACGCCCAAAATGTTGTATATGCCAACTTCACAAATTGGCAAATGTTTCTCAAGTAGGTTTATTGATATCCACATGTTTACATTTTCAATGGTCAACAGAGGAATAGTCAACAGAGGAAAAGCAACAATTTCAGAATAAGAGAAGAATACAATTTGAATTCAATTCGACAATTATGAAAGTTTCAGTTCTTGTCATTTTCTTTTGAGATTTTAAAAATAACTTTCTGGCATATTTCTGTAACTTAACTTCTCATAATGCCATCTTACGTAAATGTACATAATATGCATAGAATACAGTTATCGGTTTCGGAAATACTAGGTACTATGTAGGTAAGTAAGTACCAAAGAGAAGAAATAAAGTACAAACATAAATAAATTGGGGCTTGTGACTGCGGTTTGGGGGGGCAGTCGGGGGACGATAATAAAATAAAAAATAAGAGATTATACAAGTACTTAGGTTAGGTTAGATAGTAGTATTATTTGGGTACTTTTGTAGCTGTAGGGAGTTTGGTTTCCTGTTTTTTATTTCCATATTCTATGCGGGGCTTCTTCAGCAGATAAAAAAAACCCTTATTTTTTTTCTGAGGAAGGTTCTGCATTTTCTACACCAAAACCCAAATAAAGACGCAAACGTACAAAGTAAAAAACCCACAAAAATTGTTTTTTAATTTCCCCATAAAACTTTTGAGAATTTTTTAAAAAAAAAAAAAACAAATTTTTTATTCAAATTA